>JAEQBH010007372.1:0-144099 GCA_016808115.1 Tetrastigma voinierianum | reverse complement strand
TTGGAATTCATCTTATGATCTCTTTTCTACTCAATTTATCATTCAATCCATATCCTTCATCAAACCTTTCATGATTTTCTCTAAAACCACTCTAATATAGGTTATGACCCAAACACAAACCAAATATGTTGGTTAGTTAGGGTTTGCTCTAAGCCCTAACTCACTTATTCTTAGTAAACCATGAATCAACTTAAGAGGATTCTATAACTATCTTGTGCCATTTAAGTTTTAACAACCTAATTTGTATCTTTAGTTAGGATTTCATCCTAACAAACCCTAGGTTTGGACAAGATAATAACCATACAAAACCCAAGATCCATACTCAAGTTTAGTAGTTCCATACCAAAATCATAGAATCCATACAAAACCATATAGTTCCATACCTTTGAATCCTTCTTGAACTCCTCCTCCTTTCTTCTTCATCTCTTCCTCTTCCTCTTCTTCTTCTTCTCTCCTTCCTCTCTCTCTTTTACGGTTTTGGTCTCCCTCAAATGAGACCAATTTTGGTCTTAAATCCAACTTTTGAGTTAAGGCCATGTTTGGCCAAGACAAGGAAAAATCCATTTTTTGTTTTAAGTCTTCATTTTGCATTGACCCTTTAGTTCTTCCCTTTTGAAATTCAAAATTATGCCATATTCTAATTTGACCCATAATCTTCCTCAAATTCCACAATTACATATATAAATCTTATGCTTTTATGGCTTTCATGTCTCAAGTGGTAAGTACTTTGCCCTTGTCTCTAATATTCATTTGGTCTCTAATTTTATTTTAAAATTCTATCTTAACCTTACTATACCCTAAACAAGTCCAAAACTACTAGGGTATATTTAGGGGTGTTACATAGTCCTCAAATACTTTATCATATGTTTGCATAAATGTTAGAGGTCTAGTTGTGTAAATGTACTTCAAACTCTTGTGGTCTAAAAACACTATAAATTAGATCACCACGATATCAGTGGTGCTTCAAACCTTTGAGGCAAGACTCAATGTGCTAACTCATATCATGTGTAAGGTAACTCTGTTGGTGGTTCTTTAACAGAATGAGAGCGTAAGCCACTACTATCGATTATTAAAAAACACAATCAAGTTTGTCCTTAGAGGCATCACAATACACTGTATACCTCTGTCCCCTCTCTGGAACTATCGAATAGGGCAGATGCGCCTCCTCCTGATTCTTGTAGGAATGCCCTCTCACATAAGTCATTCACTCAAACTTGACCTCCTTCTAGGTCAATCTAATCATAGGTGCAGCTAATGGAGAAGTCCTCTAATGGCCCCCTTTGCCTGTAATCCCAAAAAGTGTATCTAAATTGACTTGAGTCCTTCTCAACTCATAGCACCTGACCTTATCACTGAATCCACGGATACACTCGAAGCAGAGACCACATGCACTAAGAATTTCACCTCAGTAAGCTAAAATTCACACTTACTGAATTTGACATACAATTGATGGTCTCTCAAAACCTAGAGCACAGTTCTTAAATGACCCTCATTCTCCTCCTCAGACTTGGAGTAGATCGGATGTTGTCACTTGAAGTCGACGGCTTGATACAGATCGGGTTGGAATACCTTATGCATGAGATCGGGTGAATGTGGTTGGAGCATCAATCTAAAGGCATTATACGTGAACTTTCGAAATGTCCATACGCGTCCTAAACACCATCTTAGGGATATCTACCTCCCTAACACTCAATTGATAATAACCGGTGCGGAGATGCATCTCGGGGCAAACCCACGCCCCTCTGTTGTCGGAAATAAAGTCATCAATCCTCGTGAATTTTATTCTTGATAAACCCTATTCTAAGCTACTTTATAGTTTATGCATAATGAAGGGTCTTGTCATTTACTGCTTGGCTTAAGCTTGTAGCTAAGCACCCAATTGAGGAATTAGTGGTCTAATAAAACCCTTGTACAAAAATTCATGTAATTGGACTTTGAGTTCCTACAACTCAGCATACGCCATTCTATGCGGAGTCATAGAAATAGGCGATATACCAGGGTGCAACTCAATAGTAAAGTCTATATCCCTATGCGGAGGTAATCCCAGATGGATTAGATCAGGCTTGATCCTCATACTCACAAACCGCTCGGTGGAGCTAACTCTGTTCTTCGCCCTCGAGACAAAACTTGTGACCAACCCATAAACTACTCGTGCCATCTAGAGTCGTGCACGACTTGGGGTAAAGCATCGTGCTTATCCCCCTAAAACATAACACAACATCATCAGTGTGTGAGGCGGTAACCCTCTTCTGATCACGATCGATGATGACTCGGTGTACCGCTGACCAGTCCATCTTAAGGATGACATCAAGCTCCCGACATGTCCATGACCCTAAGGTCCCACTGATGACTAGAATGTCTAAGATCTCTAACTCACAACTTAGCAATATCTAATCAACGCTCACCCAGCTCCCCAGGGAGAATTCACATGCGTGTCTTCCAAGGATTCAATATCTAGCCAAATCTTGTAGTATCGAAAAATGAGATCAGTTTAACTTTGAATTTCTCTCACTTGTCTAATTAGTGGTATGTGCCAACCATTAATAGACCTCGACATCTCAAACCATCTCGTTAGTTTCTTTTTAGACCACGAGGTTATGTTTTCTAACCACAGTGTTCTTTTTCTCCATATACATTTTTTACCATGTATAATTCACATAACACAAAGCACCTGATCATGTAGCATATTAAGGCCTGAATGAAATGCCTGATAGATGCAATGATCTGGGCCCAAGCTGCGTCAAGCCCTAGGTAATCGCGAGCCACAGGCTCGATGCACGAGGCGTGACGCCGAAATCAGGGGTCAGTTGATCACACCCACGTCAGCACGGGAGCTTATGGATAATTGGCGCAACTCGATACCACATAGATTGTATCCCTTTTATCGAGATTCATAATTTAACAAAAATCGGATTGAGTCTCCTTTGTAGGGAGTTACATCAAATCCAAACATGTCTGACAATACAATCACATAACCCACATCCGAGAGCTCAAATATAAAATGGCGGTACTAGTCCATTTATAAGTAAAAATGAATACACAGACCCATTTATCCCACACAGTTCATATAAAGCATGTAAGACTATATTAACAATCCTTGCAAGGTTCAATTACAACTCTTTCCATATTAGTACATGCCAAAAATAATTTGTTCCAAATTATTTTACAAAAATAATTACAAAAGTAATTATAAAAGCTACACGTAGGCTTTCTTCACCATTGCGGCCCCGGATGAGAACCGTCCACCGGTGCAAGTCCCGCACTTAAAATATTTTTCCCGTATATGGTAAGCCACGCCTAATAGAGTAATTCCTACAAAGGCTACTCCCCACCTAAGTGCACATGCAATGTTCACTTTCCACATTCACATCCATGATTTCAATTAAGAATATGCAATCCTATGTTGGAATTCTACATGTCATGCCATGAAATGAGATAAGACTCATTCATGCACCATACCCGAGTCTTTACCGACTCCTATCACACTATGTGATGTCCATGTGTGATAAACCATCATTCATGGATTATATCTAACGATCCTTTTTGAAACCAAAATCGTTTGTTTACAAACCAAAAGTTTTTTGGATGTTAAACCTCAAGTGATCATTTTATTTACAAAACCAAGTGTCTTTTGTAGACAACGAATTTTCAGGCTCCCACTGTAGGCTTCACACACCTTCCAACACTGTTTGGACTCTCACTGTTAGAGTGTTTGAACCAGTCCGGTTCTTTCACTCGAGAGAGTATTTAGCCCTTCTTGCTATTACCCGACACAAGTTTTTTTACCATTTCGTTCAACAGTGTAACTTTGTTGGACTTCGTCCAACGGTACCGAACCCACTCATCAATCACCCATTGTGGTGTTAATCTCACCCATACACTTACACCCATGAAATGCAATGTTTCCGTGCATATGCAATGTGGTGTACCATTACATGTCAATGTCATGCCACATATGTAATGAATGTCATATGGACAATTTATCTCATACATTTAACCATGTATCATGGACAATTATATTACATGCATATAATTTCCAAAACAACCATTCATTTAAATCGTATATAGCATAAATATATCAACATTCATCAAACAACAATTACAAGCATGTTATTACCAATCAGTAATAACACCCTTCACCCTCAGCGAGGCTAATTGTGGCATATATAATGTCACAAAAACATCTCACCTAAATGACCCCAAGCGGCTTTTGAACTTGCCACTGGCAAATGACAAACCTTTACAAGCGGCGTAAAACCCGGTCAACGAGGCCTTTAGTCCGGATTATTATTTTCAATCCCAACAGTCCCTAAACACTTTTTGGGACATATTGCACGAGAACCACAAATCAGCACAAAAAGCGGGCCACAAATTGGCGCAAGCGGCAATTAAGTCATTTTAAAGCGGTGAGCAACCCGCAGGGCATCGATTAACGGTCAGATAATTCTTTTAATCCAAAACGGTCCCTAATAGGACATATTACACCACAACCACAAATCAACACGACCTTATAGCGGGCCCCCAAAATGGCGATTAAAGTCGTTATAAAAGCGGGTGAAACAACATAGGGCATCGGTCTTGATGCGGATAATTCTTTTAATTGGCTTAGGTCCCCGAACACTTTTTTGGACGTACCACACCTGACCACAAATCCCAACACACAAAATCAACCATAAATGACATGCGCAATTAAAGTCGTTTTAACCCGTGCCTAACAGCCATTTAGGGTAGAAAACAGAGCCAAACGGCTCCTAAGGATAGAAATAAAACCAAAACAGTCCTTAGGGTAGAAATAAACCAAAGTAGGAAAAATCTCTACCTCTCTTGGGCGTGTAGTAGGGCAGAAGGAGGTCTCGAGGAGCACCTCTAATCTCGAATTTTGATTTCCTGAAATCTCTTCCCTTGGATCTTCGGTGAAACCTTTCCTTTTTAGTACCCACCTGTAGCCCTCGTCGAGTAGATGAACTTTCACTCTTGGGCAATGAATTCGACCGGCGAACTTCAGTAGATGAAGAGAAATCTTTTCAGCCTCTCATTTTCTCTCCCTCTTTCTTCTCTCTACGGTTTCTCCATTGAAAAATATTATTTTATGACAAATCATTTAACATATTTGACCTTTAATGACTTGAAATTTTTTGTCATTAAATGTGTCCTAGCTTATTTAGTGCATTTCTATTAAAATTATTTAAATCTCGACTTAAGTTCAATTTATTTTCCACTTTCAAGATTTTTCTCAAAAATCATGTTTTTTAAGGTCCTTTCGACCTTACGTCTTATAATCGTGAAAGTCATTATCTTGGAATTCAGCGAAATTCGATGCGGGTAGCCCAGATTTCGAGACAAATCCAGCGGTGAGTCCCAGTTTCATAATCCGAGATTTAAAAAAATTTCAGGATTGCAACTTATACTGGAACGATAATTTACCGTTTTGCCATTTTTCGACAAAATTCAAATTTACCCCGTTTTTACAACTCTTCTTGTGTTTTTAAAAGTAGGACCCAATTGATAATTATAAAGTTGTGGATTCACGGTTTAACGGTCAACCCGGTAGTTAAGCAGCGATCGTACCGATGGCATTAAATATAATTTATATTTTATTAAATTAAAAAATATTTTTAAAAATTAAAATTTTTTTATTATTTATATACATATATTAATATTTTAACTTTTATTAAATAGAATAGAAATAATATTTATATGTATAATGTTTTTTTAATAAATATGTAGAAATATGTTGAAAACAGAAAAATAAATCCTATTGTATAACTGTATATAATAATAATATTTTCTTTAAAAAAACTGTATATATAAAATAATATATTGTTACTTGTAATATATTTTAATTGTAATACATTATTTATTTATATAACTATTAATTGTAATATATTTCAATCATATATATATATTTATACAATTAATAAACATATTTATTAATTGTATGCATTATAATAATTGTACAATATATTATTATTATATAACTATTAATTGTATTATATTTAATCTATTAAATATTATTAATTATAACATATATCATAACTATATTATATATAATATAAAACAATACTTTGAGTTGGAAATTTCCTTGAGCAGGCAAGGAATGCTGCTGTTAAGCATTTTCAAACTTGAGACCATTTCACATCGATGAGGAAAAAATAGGTACTTTAAATTCTCATTGAATGCAAGGTGTACTATGTACCATGGAAACATTGGGCACCGTGTTTAAATTTAATCATGGCTTTAATGAAGAGTGATTTATGAAAAAAAAAAAAGAAAAAGTCAAACAACGAAGGAATCTTTTAAATCGCTCATTCTTTCAATATCAGACTATTCATCGGTTTGACGGTGAGCCGTCAGGTGAATTTGGTTCTTTACCGATTCAATGTCTAAATTATTCAAAGGGTCCAATCAGACGAATTATGCTGATCAACGGTTCCATCAGTCAAATCGATCGATCAAATTCAATTTTTAAAACATTACTTACTTCCCCCCATTGATTGCATTTCTTTTCATAACAAGAAAACGATTATTCATCTACGCTCTCCCATCTAGAAGGGTTTATTTATTTATTATTATTATTATTTTTAAATTTTATTCACTTTTTATATATTATGTTGTTTTACTCATCTAGTTTTATAAGGATTCGATTCCGATTCACCCTTATCCCATCCCACATCCCTTTTACCACTTAAACAAGATTTTAAGGGCAGAAAATAATAAGGAAATTACTCCTTGACATTGAGCTAAATCAGTGTAAGGCTCGGTTTGGAACCTATAAGTGATAAGAAAAAAAATAAAGTGAAAAATAGAGAAAAAAATAAAATTTTGAGGAAAAAAAAGATTTAATTTTAATAAATTAATTTTATATGTTTAATCAAACTAATTTTATATTTTATCTTTATATACGGATTAAGAAATTTAAAAATATATAAAAATTTGAATAATTTTCATTATACTTGACTTTTTTTTCATATTTAGGGGAATTATGTTAATATGCACTATTGTACCAATAAGAAGGACAATAAAACCCAAGTTACCCATATTATCTTGAAATGTACTATCCCATGAAGTGAAACCAAACATTTTATGAGTAACTCTTCATTAAACCCAAAATTATCCTTTTATTAGTTGGTTAATAGGACTCACCCAAGTCTCATAGGAAAGAGTAGTGCCATTTCTCTCATATGATCTTCACTTAAAACAAAAGAAACCATTCAACCCAAACTTTTACAACCCAAATCTGTCGTGCACACTATAAGGGAGAAAATTTTCAGGTAAAACCTTAGGCCGTTTAGTTAAAATTTTCATTCTGTCCGAAAGTGAATATGAAAATTTTGATGTAATTGTCTTTAATTTTTCGTTTTCGGAAAATGCGTTGATCTTTGAATTTGGTTGAAAATGCGTTTTCGTTCCAGCCGATTGAATGAATTTGGTTAAATTTAATTAACGAAAACGATTTTCTTGTTTTTCGATTAAATATAAAATATTGAAAATAATTAGCCATTTCTTTGTTTTAATTTTGTTTCGTCTTGTCACCATGTACTTAGCGTTTTCGCTTTGTTTCGAAAAGTTTGAATAAAAGCGAGAGAAAATTTTGCCTGCTTAAGCAGTCTTGCTTCCCTCGCCTTCAATCAAAATGAAGCTCCAAAGTCGATCAAAAGCTACTTTAACCATCATGCACATAGTGGGGAAGGGAGAAAAACTAGTTATCCCCCTCAATATTTTCCTCAACCCCCAATCTATCCATTTCAGCGAAAAGCTAGTTATCTACCCTTAATATTTTCCTCAGCCCCAATCTATCCATTTTCGCGAATCAACATTGGAATCACGGCCATTGGTAAAAAAAAATTGAATATACATTTTTTAATATATATATATATATATATATATATATATATATATATATATATATATATATATATATATATATATATATATATTAATCTCTTAAATTGATTTTTTTTTGAAAAAAATCGAGATTTTGAATTATTTAGCCGCAAGAAAATTTTCTAATATCTCATTTTCCTAAAATTAATATTATCTTCATCTACATAAATTTAAATTATTTTTAAAAGTTAAATTAGTCTAAACTCTAAAAATAAATATTTTCAAAGAACTTGGATAATACATGAGAAAATATTTTCAAAGAACTTAGATAATACATGAGAAAATATTTTCTATAATGGTATCTTTATACATATTTATTTTATTTTTTTATAATAGTTTTGAATAGATATTTTTCGAAATTTTTAGGGGTTTACTTATTTAATGAAAATTACCCCAGAATATATATATTTTCTAAAATTAACATTATTTCATATTTAAATTTCAATTATTTTTAAAAGATAAAATTAGTTATAAACTCTAAAAGTAAGGATGGCGGAAGCAAGAGTTTTTGTCTAAAAATTCTCTCCTTCCTGCTGCACAGTGTTTAAAATTTCGAAATATCGACGATATATCGAGCGATATTTAGGTGTCATTGCTCATCGGCGCGATATATTCTCTTATATATCGTTCGACGAGAATTTGAATTTTTGCGATTATCGGCGAAATATCGCCCGATATATGTCATTTTACCGATTTTTAGGGATATTTCCCGATGTCGATCTTGTTCGTGAATGACCTTTGTTCGTGAATAGTACATATCTACGGTCACTGTTCGTAATTAATAATAAAATGTATATGTTGCTTGGGAGGTTGACATACTTGTAGGGGTTCGTAACCATCAGCTGAGCCAAGTATCACATATAATATGTTGTCTGGTTTAATATATTGTCTTTCTAACTTATAGATATTTTTTTAATAAATTTATGAATATTTTAATAACTAAATATAATATACAAATATATAAAAATATTGTATTCTATTATACGTTGTTATTACAATTACAAATTTAAAAAAAAAAATTGAATAAAATATTTATTATAAATCATATAAAAATAATTTATTTCTTAATTAAATATATTTTAATAAAATAATTTAATTTTTTATAAGCAAATATAAATATAATAAAGAATGTAAAAAAATCAAATCTAATTGATATTATCATTCTTTATACTTTCAAAAATAATTTTGATAAGTAACTTAAATAATTTTAATTACCCGATATTTATATAAAAATATCCCGCGATATATCTCGATATATCAGATATATCAAGTAAGTAAACCAATCTGGAAATATATCCCATTAAAGCCGATATTTAACCTTGTTTTACCAACATACCTGGATAGTAGAAGTTTGGGTTTATTGTTTTTTTTTTTTAAGTGAAAATCACGTAGGAGAGAGAAAATCACTTTTTCTTGTATGACTTGAATTGTCCCACTTGTCAACAAATAAAAGAGAAATTTTAGGTTTAATGAAGAGTTAGTCACAATATATGTATTTCTTAATTTCATGGGTATAATACATTTTAATGTAATATGTCAACTTGAGTTCTACTTTACTTATCATTGGTGCAATAATACACCTTAACATAACCCTTTATATTTTCATATTGAAACTAAATATAAAAAAAATTAATTTTAATATATATATATATATATATATATATATATATATATATATATATTTTTTTTTTTTTTTTTTTTTCCTGAGAAATATTTTCAGGATACAAACACTTCATTTTTTTAAATGCACCAAACCTTGGCTCATGTCCAAAACTTGAAAGGTGTGTTTTATGGTAGCAACGGAATCTAAATTCAACTCATGAGATCTTGTAGCGGTTAGATTAAAAATAAAGTTTAGAGCAAATATGTGATTTAAGGCATTTGACATCTTATCGGGTTTCATTTTTATTAAATTAAATAATACAATTACTCTTTTTCCAATATAAGCATTACAAAAATGTTTTTATTAAAACGTGTTGCAAAGTCGGTGTTGTGGTACCGGGCCCGAGCCGGGTTACACCATTCACTAGGCTAAACACCTTTACTCGCGGCGAGGCGCAAGTGGCGCGAGCTCAAGTATCACCTTGGAGTAGGTTATGGGATACAACACTTGCAAACACATTCTTTCTCATGGCCGAGTCGTCTCTAAGAAGATGGTGAGCTAATGATTACTGATTGATCTCACAGGTTTAAGAGCGCACAAACCACACACACACAACCGTTTTGGAGTGGTCAAGCACTTCTTACGATCTGAGTTACTGACCAAGCTGGACCATCAAAGGAAAGAATATGTCGTAATGTAGCAACGCCCTATTTCCCCTTAGTTTGAGGAAGGAAATCCTCATTTTCATGTAAATCGGATCATCTTGGCATAAAGAAAGAGAATCACAACAAAGAAGGTACGACATTCCTCACTAAAAAAGATTGACTCTTTCACTCGCCAGATTCCCGTATTTGACTTAGGCATCGGAGAGGCGGCGGGCGCACCACCGCCGTTTTCTTGTTTTGTTTTGCAAGTACATGCTGGCAGGTTAATGCTCTGACGATCCAGTGAATCAGAAAATTCAGGAGACTACAATTAGCGTCGTCTGTGGGAATGACCAAGCAAAAAAGCTCATCGGCGATTTGCGAGGGCTTGGCTACATCTGTTTTCAAGTGATCTCCCATCCCCCGAAGCTTTGGTAGTTCCCGATCACTCCACCGGATCATCGGGTTTTGTCACCATGACCAGACAACCCAGTGAATCAATCCTTGGAAGACCAGTTCCTTATTTCGGCACCGGGATATGGAGGCGACGAGAGACGGGCGGACATATGGCGAGTGCGAGTCGTGTTGACCATTTGCAACAAGAAAACCACCACCTAAGGCCTCGTCTGGAAGGCGAACGGATCGAAAATGCATGAGGGGGGTAGCCACCCTGCACCCCTAGTTAAACAAAATAAAAACGAGCCTATCAGTGGGAGAAACGATGATGGCTGCGGCCGAGATGACGAGTTATCTTCTAGTAGCTCCCCACTTCTGGATCTGCCACCTCCAAAGAACAATGTGGAGGCCGAGTCAAGGAAGAGGCCCCCGCGTCCTTTCAATCAGTCCGTCAGCAACATGCCCCATCGGGTGAGGATAGAGGTCGCGAAGGCGGAAGTCGGACGTGCCCACGAACATGCCACAGTGGCTAAGGGGTGCGACCCCATCACTTCCGTTCGGGTATCCCACATTCGGAGCTGCACCAGTCTCGTATATGCCTGCACCTACTGCGTCGGGCTTGAGGGACATCTTGTCTCGTCCCCACTAGATCGACCTTATCTTGAGTTATAAGCCTCCTTGCGGCTTTGCCATTCCGTCGTTTGCCATGTATGATGGCTCCTCGAACTGTCACGACCCATCGCGCGCTAATAGATGATTACGAGCACGAGAAATGACCGTCTTACGTGCAAAGTGTTCCGCCAACTTTGAAGGGACCCGCCACAGCGATTCCACAAACTCCGGATCCATCCAACTCGTTCGGTGAGTTATTAATTTGTGTTCACTTCAGTTTTATGCTCGGTCCCAGTGAAAGGAAGCATCAATTCCTCTGAGCCATGCTTGGTGGGAGGATGAATTTATCCGGGATTTCACCAGAAGATTTGGACAAGCTATCCAACAAATTGATGCATATAGCATGGATGCGGTCCTCTAGAACTTTCGAAGAAGCTTTGAGCCGACTTCACCTTTCTTCCAATCGCTATCTTTGGATCCGCTGCGGCTTGATGTGGAAGACCTGAGGTGAGCGGAACAAATACTCCATTGGAAGACAATATTCGGGCAGCCTCCCAGACAATAATGATTACGAGTCAAAATAGCAAGCCCATTTGCAAAGGGAGCAACCCGGCGAAAGGAGCGGAGTAAGAACAACTCAGGGAAGCGATCGGGGAAAGAAGAGGAACCTCCTAATTCACCCCTCTGAACATCTCCTACGACAGGCTCCTCTCTCTCATCCTAGATTACCTGGACTTTAAATGGCTTGCACGAATACAATCGGATCCCGAGCAACGCAATCGATCTTTGAGGTGTGATTACCACAGGGACCACGGGCATGAAACTAACCGATGTCGAACCCTGAAGTTCCTAGTAGAGAAACTGATCCGGGCTGGCCACCTCAGAGGATATATTCGAGAGCCGGCCCGCAGAGCAGAAACCGCTCCAGTAGTTGAAAGAATAGTGGCCGGCTCAAAGCTCCCGAACCCTGGCCCACCATCAATTACATATTGGGCGGCCCGACCGATGACCTGTATCAATCCAAGTGTTAGAGGAGAAAGCTGCTACAAGCGGCCATAGTTTGAACCCAGGTGAACACCATCAATACCCTAGATAACGATTGAGTAATGTTTGGTGACGATATTATCCCTTTCCTCCCATTAACGATCAGGGGTGCGTATACACCACGATGCACTTGTGCTTACTTTATGCATTAACAATTTTGATGTACGAAGAGCTTGTTGACCACTGGTAGTGCGGCCCGACCTATTCACGGCTTCCAGCCTTTGGCGAGATGAGGATTCCACTCGTGAAGCTCGATTAAAATTTGTGAAATTTTTTGGATTTAATGGGGCAACCATGCTAACCATGGGTGATATTGCTCTCCCTGTTAAGGCAGGGTTGGTTATTCATCAATCTTATTCTCAGTTGTCGAAGACTTGGGGCCATACATTGCCATCGTTGGTCGAGCCTGGCTGCACGCTATGAAAGCAGTACCCTCAACCTACCATTAAACAATCAATTATCGAACAATGTCGGACAGATTGACCTCATAAGCAGCCAATTAGCAACTCGCCAGTGCTATCAGCTGTCGGTATAAGAGCGTGAGAAAGGTGAAAGCTCCAACAATCCAGCCTCCGAGACCTAGCTTCCAGAATAGCAATCACAGCTGAGGACAGGGAACAATTGGCTATAGATCCCTTGGAATCAATACTCCTAGGCGGGCTGAATAAACACACTTATGTCAGCTCCCTCTTGTCCGGAGAGGAGAAAGAACAATTGTGGCAGGTTTTTCTTTGTAACATCGATGTATTCATCTAGACCCACTCGGACATGATTGTCATTAGCCCCACACATGCTTCTCATAAGTTAAATGTCGTCCCATACATGTGGAGTTAAACCAGAGTAAGACATTTCCACCGGACAGTAGTGAGTTATTGAGGTGGGTAGATAATCTTTTAACAGCAGGGTTCATCAGAGAAATCAAGTACCTAGAATGGTTGGCCAATGTGGCGGTGGTACCAAGAAGTGGTAAATGGAAGTATGCGTGGCCATACCGATCTCGACGACGCATGCCCCAAGGCGGCTTCCATTTACCATATAAGCAGGGTGTCGACGTGTCGGTGGGGGCATGGGATGTTGTCATTCCTGGATGCCTTCTTGGGATACCATCAAATCCCCATGTACCTGTTAGATGCGGAAAAAACAGCGTTTATCACCCCACATGGACTCTTCTGCTATAATGTAATGTCGTTTGGATTAAATAATGCTAGGAGCTGACTTATCGAGAGGTGGCGGCCAGATGTTTAGGCCAGTTGTTTGGGTAAAACCATGGAGGTATCATTGACGATATGTTGGTAAAGTCAGGCTCTGGGTTACGCTATACATCTACAAAAAAGCTTTGAACCCCTCAGAAGCATGCGGCATGAAACTCGATCCATCGAGTGCACGCTTGAGGTCGGTGTAGGCTGGTTCACGGGTTTCATGGTGACCCAAAGGATAGAAGCCAACCACACTTCGGCAAGGCTATCTTAGGTCCCAGGCTGATTCTAGAAAAGGGGTACAACTGACTCAGCAGCCCGATTGTGCAAGAGGTGGTTCATCTCTTGGTTCCGCAGAGACCATCTAAAGCCGTTCTTCGCCACCGCAAAGGAGACGGCCGGAGTAGGATGGAGCGAGTGTGATCAGGCCTTTATGGCAATCAAGCGATATCTAGCGGAACCTCCAGTCCTCGCTAGCCTTGAAGCCGACGAGACACTCTTCGTATATCTAGCAGTCTCGGATGTCGCAGTGAGTGTCGCCCTGTTCAAAGAAAATGCGAGATGGAGCGGGGCCATTGTTCTTCGTCGTGAGTCCTTATTGCTTGATCTTAAACCCGGTCTGACCACTTGAGCAAGTTGCTTTGGCTCTCCAAGTAGCAACTAAGAAACTTCGCCCGTATTTTCAAGCACACCCCATTATGGTGCTAACTAACCTTCCCCTTCGAAGTACTATTCACAAGCCTAACTTATCTGGGAGAATGACTCGTTGGGCGGTTGAAATAAGCGAATATGGTATCCAGTATAAGCCAAGGTTAGCTAAGAAGGGATAGGTTATGGCAGACTTCCTAGCAGAAATCCACCAAACTAAAACATGCACGGATGGTTTAGTTGGTGGACTCTCAGGAACACAAGACGGGCATTGGCACGCAAGCCAAGATCCCGAGTGGGAACTGGTCGAGCAAGCAATCCGGCGGAAGCCGGCGCCTCGAACAATGAATCGGGAATGTGAAGCCATCCCTGGCCAGGATTAAGCGCTGTGCTATATCGACCCGATAAGCTCATAAATTGAAGTGATTCCCGGTGGTGGTAGAATGGGGTAAACGCAGAGTATGAGTTCCGAGATCCCCGAATGGCGAAGTATGTAACCCTGAATAAACAACGCTTGGTAGTTTCGACTTGGAAGCTGAGCAGTCAGGTTTCTGATGAAAAAGTGACGCCTTAGCCGTGGGTAGTCTACCTCTCTTGAAGCAATATTCTCTTTATTTATTATCGATTAGATTCCTTGATGGCCACTATCCTGAGATTAAGCGGGTGGAGTGAAACCTCCCGCTTCACAGATAGACCCTATAGCGTAGTATATCAACACGGGAGAACTCCCTAACAAGAAGGACAAGGGTCACAAGGTCCGAATCCAGTATGCCAGATTTTCCTTGATCGATGGGCATTTGTTCAAACGATCCCTGGGTGGGCCATATTTGAAATGCTTAACTGCCGAATAGTGCCAATATGTGTTGAGGTGAGGTTACCTGCGAAGGGTATGGCAATGTCGAGGCGGCGAACTCGGCACACAGGCCCACCACTTTCGGGGTATTGGTGGCAACTATGAAGTATGGCGTCGCGGTCGTGCGAAAATGTGTCACGATGCCAGCGGAGCTCCGTCTTAAGATCTCCGACTCAAGATTTAATTTCCATCTCAAACCCATGACCCTTCGCTCAATGGGAAATTGACATAGTAGGGTCGCTCCCTACCGCCCCCGCTCAGAGGAAGTTGTTGCTAGTGGCGGCCGGTGCCCGAGAAAATGGATGAGGCAGGCTTTCTCATCAATCAAAACAAGGATGTCCTTTCAGTTTATGCGGAAAGGAGAATATTGTTTCTGGGTCCGGTATTCCCAGTCAGTGTATTATCGAGACAATGGGCCCCGATTTGATAATGGGTCTCACGTAAACTTGCCATGAGTTGAAAATAAAGAATCTATACTCCACCTCCTAGTATCCGCAAAGCAACGACTTAGCAAAGGCTTCTAACAAAACCCTGTTGACTGCATTGAAGAAACGGTTAGATTCAACTATAGGCAAATGGGTAGACGAACTCCCTGAGGTACTTTGGGCTTACAAAACAATCGCCAGAAGACCAATCGACATATCTCCCTTCGCACTTACCTATGGGATGGAAGCTATAATCCCTACAGAAATCGGTATGCCTATGCTCCAAACTGATGTGCCCAAGCAGTTGAGCACAGAATCTATAGTTAAGGACCTAGACATGGCGGGCGAGCTGCGAGATAACTTGGTAATACGGATAGCATCTTACCATGTAGATTGGCTGACTTGGCCTAACCGGGCGTGTCAAACCCAGTGTTCTAGCTAGGGGACACAGTCTAGGAAAGTCTTCGAGAACACCAATAATCCAGCGGTCGAAAGTTTCATTGGCCAGGAAGGACCATACATTGTAACATGAGCCGGCGAGTCTGGTTCATATGCACTAGATAAACTAGACGAGCCTTGGAGTACCTAGAATGTGGAGTGCTATGTATCTCAAAGGTACTATCAATAAAGGTTGATTCAGTCTCTAACCGTGTTTTCATCTCAAATTTTAATTATCAAAGTCCGGGGATGGTTGATGCCTATCGACGGTATGGTTGATGTGGCCCGGTTCCATTACTAAGTGCAGGGAAAGGTTGATGTCTTCTCCAGGCCTAGTATGGTTGATGCCCGACTTGTTCATTACTAAGTTCGAAGCGGTTGATTCCTATCGGCTAGTATGAATGATGCCCGCCCAACTGGTTCATTACTAAGTCCGAGAACGGTTGATGCCTTATCCGGCTCAGTATGGTTGATGCCTAGCTGGTTCATTATTAAGTCCAGGGAAGGTTGATGTCCTATCCGGCCCAATATGGTTGATGCCCAACTGATTCATCACTAAGTCCGGGGAAAGTTGGTGTCCTTTCTGACCTAGTATGGTTGATGCCCAACTGGTTCATTACTAAGTCCGGGAACGGTTGATGCCCTATCTAGCCCAGTATGGATGATGCCCAACTGGTTCATTACTAAGTCCGGGAATAGTTGATGCCCTATTCGGCTCAGTATGGTTGATGCCCAGCTGGTTCATTACTAAGTCCAGAGAAGGTTGATGTCATATCCGACCCAATATGGTTGATGCCTAGCTAGTTTATTACTAAATCCGGGGAAGGTTGATGTCTATCGACTGTAGTATGGTTGATGCCTAACTGGGTCATCCATCTATGCCTACCTGGCTAGACAAAGTAAATTACTTGACTCAACAACAAGAAAGCAACAACAACAGATTTTCAAAACAATGCATCCTTTATTAAGAAACTCAGTTGTATGACAACGAAAATTTGAGGAGATATAACGCTTGAAAGGCGCGAGGCTAAATTGTGACAATAAAAATCTGGTTCCTACCGGAGGCGTCAGCTCATGTTCTCCTAGTTACTTTAGCGGAGAGTGGGGCTGGAGTACCTATCGACCTCGGCCCGGAAGACGCATGGGCCTCTCTAGCCACACATGGGATCGGGTGGTATGAACCCTTAGGGCAGCACTCGGGGGGCATCGAGGATTGATGAAAAAATCGGGAGGTAGCAGCTTTGACGTGTCCGGCATCCCATTTGGGATCACGGGCTCACTTCCACAAATGTTGTGTGCGAAGGCACATCAGCCATAACCATAATTGAAGATCACATCAAACACATCAGCCTCCTGCAGAGCCTTTTTTTCTCTTTAGAAACTTTCTGCTAGACCTCGGTCGACTACGTCTTTGCTAATGACTCGAGTAAAAAACTTCGTTCATCACGCTAGACGGCTAGCCTTGTCCTCCACCTTCCGCCGAGCCTCTTTTGAAGCAGCTAAGGCATGCTAGGCCCCGATCAACGCAAACTTCCCCTTTCTGTCAGGGCATCTGGCAGCCAGGCATCTTTGGACCACAGCCTTCAGATTCCACACACTTTCGGCGCTCCCGGCCCGCGACGTAATTGCCATCGACTCTTCGCGTGGCTTCTCTTTATATGGCAGGACCGCTGATGGCTTCCTTGGCCTCGGAGCTCGGCGTCATGGGCACAGCCTCCGCCTGCATCAAGGGAAGTACTCGGGACCTTGGTGAGGCTCTTGAGCTAGGCGTGAGCCATTAGCCTCTCTACATCCCCCAACCGGGACCGAAACTCCTGATGATGGTAGGTCATGTTTCAAATGGCAGTAATCACCTACGAATGGACATATAAAGGATACGATAAACTAGGAAATAATACTAGAACATCCCATAGCAGTTGCAAGCGTACCAGTTTCGTCGACTGGGCAAAATTACAATTTCGGACCAGCATCCTGTCTTCAACCATCTGCAGGAGGTCCTCTTTACCAGTGGAAGTAGGGGCTGAGATAGCATATAACCGCCTCTCCTCAGCCCGCGATCCACGGGCATAAATGGGGCGAATGCAGTGCTGTAAGTGATGCCTTGTAGATTGCCTTTGTTAAGGCCTCCGGCTCCTCGATGATCTCCTGGGCGCCCTTTAGCCTAGAAGCCAAAACCTCCTCCATAGGTGGAGCCGGGCCTTGTGAATCTGAATTCAAGCCGGTCGGTTAGACGGCAGGTGGCACGCTACGTTCGGCTCGGGTATACTAGGGCCTCTTGCACAGCGACGAGCTTCTCGGGAGGATGGATCACTGGATCGGCTGCGGGGGTGGGAGGCCTCCTAAATCCACCAAGATGGCGTTTTTTCCAAATCCGGATGGTCATTCAAACCCATCTTAAGCGAACCCTAAGATGATTATTTCATGCACATGGGGACCTCTCCACAGAGCCACCCACCGGGGATGACATCGACCACACCTTGAAGCTAACATCGCGCTTCAGCTTTCGAGTAGCAAAGTTATGAACCAGGTCAGACATTTCGTCCCCCTCATCTTCTTCTTCCCAATTCGAGGGATGACTGGATATGAGGGGAACCCAAGGGACGAAATCTTCCACTCCGGCTCTAGGAACCTTTTGTTGCTCGGACGTCCTTCCTTCAATACTTGGGCGGGACGGGAGCCCTTTCTTGCTAAGGAAGAGACGCTCCCAACGGCTGTTCGCCGCTCTGGATGCACGTAAGGCGGGCGAATCTCACTAGTAGGAAGGTTACTTGGGCTGATCTGAATCACCAATTCAGGCCAGCGACCTTGGCCTTCGGTTCCCTGGCTGGAGATGAGTTGCCCAGGAATAAGTTTAAAAGGTCTGCAGTAACGTAATGCTCCCCTTCCACAATTTCTGTGGGTAGAGGGCGCCGAATGACCAGAATGCTGTAGGAAGCCGGGTTGCCACTCAAATCACCCAGATTCTTCAAAGTAAGAAGGACTTCGTGATGTCGCTCCCGCTCAATCTCCAACAACTTCGGATTTTTCAAAATGGCGTTCTCACCAGTGCTTAATATACCTCAGGCTTTCTGCTGCGGCCTGCTTTGTAATGGTCACTTTTGCGCATGTCGATAGTAGGCGGGTAAAAAGCACACATCTTTTACACAGGAAAGACATTGACCCGATTTACAAAAATGGAAGGTCGGGAAACCGGGGTCTAGTCCCAAGGTCCCCTGACTAGGATCACTCCTCTCACCTCCGACTAGTGATGAGTGTATAATGAATTCTGACCGGGACTCTGAGCTGACATGGATGAGCGGCTAACGTTCGCTAGCCTCGAGGTGTAGCAGAAAACACACCAATGAAAGGTTCATTGATAAAGAAGGTTTTGATACGCAACGTCGGTCGGAGAATCGAATAATTTGGAGGTGAATATAGGTAGGTGGTGCTTTGGTGAAGTGTAAGAATTGCTTGACCGGGGACGAAACGGGGAAGCGAAGCCCGACTACGAGTTGCTCTTGAGTGAAAAACACTATGTTGTATTTATTGCCCATAGTAGACTCAGTTGGGCCCTCCGACAACTCAAAGTCAATATCCTTGGGGATTTGACAATAAGACCTCACCTCATCCATGGAAAGGAAGGAAATGATGCTGCTTGCAGAAGGCAACTCTCGGTTGGGCCCCCGCCTGCGCCCAGCTTGACTAGTAGAAGTCTCTTCTTGACCTCTCGCCATATTGCTAGTAGACAACAACACAGGAGGCGAAAAGATGAAAATCAACCCCAAGTCACAATACCAAACTGTTAAAAAAAATGAGAACCTATATGAACCCATTGGACCCAGGGAAGATTCACCTAGTTCTAGCATGCCCTAAGGACACCCCCTTATGACTTTGTCGCAGCGAATTCGACGGCGAGACTCGATATTACCTAGGCATAAGCTATGTTTTGCACGAAAAATGAGGAAGAAACGAGTGCCTGAGTAAACGATTCTGCGATGTACAGAATATCTGCCGAGCAAAAGCTCTCGGCGGGGAAAACGGTGATGGAATAAAGAAGAGCTGGTAAAATCGATGATGAATCTATATGTCGACATCAAAGTATAAATGCATTAAATGCGCCTCTGACTCATCACCTCTACGGACAATTTGAATCCTGGCAATGTTTCGCTTCCTAGGGCACAGATGACGAGTGTAGGCCAGGCTCGTGGGCCCTCGTTCTAGCCTAACTATTAAGTTTGGGCCGGCTGATATGTTACGTTCATGAGAAGCACTAAGGGTGGATCATCCCAGTTCATCAAATGACGGCCTTGTGATCAGGAGTTGGTCCTACCTCGTAGGAATCGGGTGCAAAAAAAAAATAAAATAAATAAAAAAATTATGCAAGGGCACTAAAATATCAGGAAATGTGATTTCATTAATTGCACCAAAGGCATTCATAACTACATGACAAATGCTGCTGACAAGCGATCACTACTTTGCAGTCCACGCAACTTGATATAGGCGAAAAGAAGAAGAAACATGTAGAAGAATAAAAAGAAAGAAGAAACACATGAAGAAGAAGAAAGAAGAAAGAAAGAGGTCTAAAAAAAAAAAAGCCTCGTTAACTTAGGAGGGAAGGTTCTTGGCTGCAGAGGATTCCATTCGGTTCGAACCACCGGACGTAACCAGGTAAGGAGCATAAGAGAGCAGGTGAGGCTTGAAAATATTCTCAGTACAAACAATTCCTGACTCGGTCCTTGCGACCTTCGGCGATCCGTAGTCAAAAAATCACGTTCAAGCCTTCGCCAGCCCGCTTCCATGGCTTGTCGAGAAAAACGACACGACAATGCCCAGTAATGACCATATCTGCTTTGAAAAAACCGTGATAGCCCGGTGGCCTGAGGAACCCACCACCATGCAAACGCTTTGCCTCGAGCTTCAGCGGAATGCGAGCCAACTGCATCAGATGTGCAGGAAATAGAAATTCCGGGTAATGCGCGCATATTGGAACATACCGGCATTAATAGTCCTTGTTCCCCGCACCAAGCCAATCCTGAAGCGTTCTCTTTTTCTGGTCGGGAAGATTGACCTCTGGCCCAGGAAAAATGGGAGCATTGAGTGACCAGGGCCGGCTTGACTCTGCTATTCACTGAAATTTAAACACCTTTGCACGTAGGCCGGGCCCAGTGGCGGCACCGAGACCCCAGTATCACCTTCCGGTGGAGTGTGGGATACAACGCCTGGAGCTTATCTCTCTGGCCAGGGAGCCATCTCTAAGAAATGATAGGCTAATGATTGCCGACCCGATCTCACAGTTTAAAGATGCCCGTTTTGGAGGTGGTTAAACACTTCTTAGGGCACAAGTTGCGGCCAATTAGGCCATCAAAAAAGGAAGAACATGTCATGGCACGCAAAGAATGCCCTCTTTCCTTAGTTTTGAAAATCCTTATATGCAGATTGGATCATCTTCCTCCCAATAAGGAAAGGAGAATCACAACAAGGAAGATACAACATTCTTCATTAAAATCTTGACTCTTTCACTCTCTCAGTTCACGTATTTGACTTAGGCATCAGCAGCGGCGAGAGCATAGCCTTTTCTTGTTTTGTTTTGCAGGTACATGTTGGCAGGTTAATGCTCCGACGATCCAATGACTCAGAAAATTCAGGAGGTCATGGGATACAACACCTAGACTTATCCTCTCCCAGTCGGGAGCCATCTCTAAGAAGACGGCCGGCTAATGATTACCTAACTAATGATTACCCGACTGATCTCATAATTTAAACCCTTACACACGCACACACATAACCGTTTGAAGGTGGTGAGAGCACTTCTTAGGGCCTGATTGCGACCAAAGCTGGGCCATGAGAAGAACATGTCATGTCATGCACGGTGAAGCGTCGGAATCAACAATATTTGTATCTAAAACCTCTTCTTAGTATAGTGGTTTTAGGGTCGAACTCAAGGATGGGTTTTCTTCGTGCAAAATGATTTACAATTGATTGAAAATGGTGTTTTTCACTTTGGATTTAGGGTTTTTGTAAAAACAATGGAGTTGATGGTTTGAAAGACTGAAAATGTAGTGAAATAAAGTATAAAAGAATTCCTTGAAGTCTCAGGCCACTGGGCTTGGGGTTTTAAGGCAACTGAAATGTCCTCGGGTCCTTTTCCTCGCGTTGGGGAGGATGACCTATAGTCATTTCAGACCGGATCTTTGTTTAGCTATAAAGCGGGCCCCAAAAGTTTTTTATCTAAGATACAACATTTATGGACCATTAATGTTTCAAAGCGATTAAGCAGGTCCCTTGACAACTTTGTAGAGGCAAATAAGTAAGCCGACTAAGTGAGCATCGGAAGTCTAACAATTAAGTATCCACTTGAGCCCTTAAAACGCCAGTCTTGGCCAAATCAAGGTACATCACATGGATTAAGCCTAAAGTGAGATATAAAAACATAAATGGTAATAGAATTCTGCGTTAGCCGCGGGAGGGGCCGGTGTTACCTCAGGCCTTGACCCGGTGACCTCTCTTCAAGGATGAGGAGGTTTAGCTAAGCAACCCTTGAGTTGTCATCGGGGTGTTTGATAGGTGAGAAAGAAGTGCAAGGGAGAAAGTGGGGAAAATCACCCAAGCGGGAGAGGTGGCTTTGGTGCCAATTTTATTGATTGATAGTGATTGAGGCGATTTTCTGAGGAGCTTGAGGCGGGAAGCATATCTTTCGAGTCAAGAAATTACAAAAAAAGTGATAACAAATTACATAGAGGATAGTTTGGGAAAATATCATAAAAGCGGTAAAAAAGATTGGTTAAGCGACCCAAGCGAGGCGGCTGCGAAATTTCGCATCTGCGAGAATGCGAGTTGCGAAGGTCGCAATGCACGAAATCTCTACCAATGCTCACATCTTAACTTCTATTTTTAGGTCCAATTGCCTTCTGAATAGTACATGCGGCTTCGAGTTCGTCTCGGGTTCTTCATATTTGAGTCGACTCGTTGATAATGGTGTAATTGGCTTGCAAAACTACAAAAATATCCACAAAAAATGATCAGTAGTATAGCCGGGACCTTGAAAAGGTGTGTCCAATTGGGTTATTTAAAGTTGATTAGTATCTAGTGCTCAAAACACACACTAAACGAGGGCTCGAAATAGCACTATTTGGGTACTAATCATTTAAAAGTGGTCAGGTAGGCCAGTAAGTTTATACAGTTACGTTTTCCATTAAAATCTTATGAAACATGGTGGGACAAATTTTTTTTTTTCTTTTAAACATTAAACCCTTTATAGAAAATCGGGCAGAGTTTCTTTTGTTTTTCGGACATGTCCTAATTTACAACACCTGTAATAAAACAATTTAATTTACTCCACATCCAACAATGGAACATCAAGTCCACCACAACCAATTTCAAATCAAACTTTAAAATCATTTTCTAAACACTATAGATATATAAACAATCTTTTAAAACTTACTTATACATTACAAAATAAAGGTGCCGCAGTAGTTGGTATTACAACAAAACTATACATTTTCAAAAAGGTGGTCGTCACGTGAGAAATTTGAGTGTCACTAGCCGGGGATGCTCGAAGCGTCGGTCGTCACACAACATTTTATAGTCGTTGGAAAAAATGTGAGCTAAAGGAGCTCGGTGAGTGTTCATAGGAAAATAATGTTTCAGAGATATAGTTCAAATACAATGTGTAAAACAATTGTATAGATATCTCATTTCCATAAACATTTACTTTGCATTCTTTTCCTTTCTATTCAAATACAACGTGTAAAACAATTGTATATTCTATAAACATTTACTTTACTTTCTTTTCCATATAGTTCAAATACAATGTGTAAAACAATTGTATCAACATATCTTTTCGATATACTTTATTTTCCTTTTTGAATCCGTCATATTCAATGGAACCCGCCTACCGTTAACCACCGTTGGTTCATGAAAGAACCTCCGAGGAAACAATCTTACGACCACCGATGGCCCAAAAAGGAACCTTCGAAAAATCATGCCCTACCGTTAACCACCGCTGGCGCATGAAAGAACCTACGAAAGCAGTCTTACGATCCTGGAGTAGCTTGAGAACCTCCGATAAATCGTGTCTTCTTTAAATACCATTGCACTATGGAATAAATCACATTATGCGTTGGTAAACTTTTCGTACTTTTCACATGCATGGCAATATGCATCACTCTTCCCTTCCCTACATAAAAAATCCTAACCACCATGTACCATGCATGCGTAAAGTACTGATCGACTTTCCTTTAAACTTTATCTTTGTAACATAGAATTAACCATGGATTAAACATTTTCATATAAACATGTATATATAAAATATACATTCCTTAAACATTTCATTTCATATGGAAACTATAAATCATGCTTTATAAAACATGGAAACCATAATCATTTCATATTTTCTCAACATAATTTAAAATCGAAAACCACATTTCTTTTTTTTCATTTGAACATTTATAACATAGATAGAAAACATATACATTGGTAAACATTAATATATATATATATATATATATATATATATATATATATATATATATATATATATATATATATATATATATATTCATAAACATGTATATATAAAATATATATTCATAAACATTTATTTTACCCTCACCTTAGTTATTTAAGCCATTTTTCCTCCTTTAAACAAAACTTTCCACCTCCACCCTTGTCCTTTATCACCTTCCTCCTACAAGTCACATTATCCATAAAATCCATTAACATCCATATCTTAATCATGTTCAATTAACCCATTAACTATACTATACTTTCCGGCCAACCATAAAGCATTTAATCACTTCCAGTTAAAATCAATTGAACTTAACCTCTTTTGTTCTCATGCTTTTCTTATACTAACTCATGGCAATTACTACCCCATACAATAGCCCATAACATGCCATGAAATGGTCATGCCAAAACCCAGCTATTCACATCGACATAACCAAACAACCTACACACTTAGTGCAAAACATAAATTTTCAATACATTGATGTCCACAATATCTCTATAAGGTATGGCTATAATCTTGACTCAATTTTCTTTCCATAGAGTCCAAGAACACCCAAAGCCGGGTTCGAGTTGAAAGTTATGGTCTTTGAAATTGGGCTATGACCATTGTGTCCACTCTTGGGAATTGGAGTGTCTTTGGTGCACTTTGGATAATTTACGAGTCCCAAAGTGTGAATTTGGATATACCTGCTGCAATATGTTAAGCCTATCAGTCTAGTTTATTTAAATATTCAAATCCTCAATTCAAATGAGTGGTATTAAGATATAATGAAATACAGTCAGGGTCTCAAACGAGAATAGGAATTGCCCGAACATAGCTCCACTTTGAATGCATTTTTGAGTCCAAATGAGTCGGAATTTGGATAGACCTATTTCAAGGAGATATGTTCTCCTATCAGTCTAGTTTACATAGTAATTTAAATAACTCAATTCGGATGAGTGATGGAGAAGTTATGGCCAAAATACAGTCATGGGGTTGGAGAAAAAAAATTGGACAACATCTCCCTTGGACACACATACCCCTAGACATAAATTAACCAGAGTAGGAGAAAAACCCTACCTCAATTGGCGTGCTTTCCCGAGACACCGCCTTTTCTCGGTTTTCGTAAAAACCCGAACTTTGAACCTTGGCTAAATCTTATGATTCCGGTATCCATGCGTAGCTCTCGTCGCTTAGAGCAACTTTAACTCTTGGCTAACGAGGTCAGGCCCGTAGCTCCACGTGAATCGAAGAGAAGATTGCTTTACTCTCTCTGTCTCTCTCTCTCTTACGGTTTGGCTGAGAGGCAAATGAGATATTTCATTTTTAGTGACTATTTGCATAATGTGGACACGTGGCCCACATCGCGCCACATGTCACACTAGCCCGGTTCCGTTTTCCCTCAGTAATTTATTTCGATCTCGGTTTTCCATTTATCTTAAATGGACATGCTTTAACTATTTAATATTTTGAAATTTTCTAAAAATCTCGTTTTGAGGAATCGCTCGACACGTCGTCTCGAATTTCATGAAAATTCGTTGCAAGTCAACGAAATTTATTTGGGTAATTAGTTGCAAGATAGATTCAACGATTGAGAAGTCCGTTTGGTCATAGAGATCTAGAAAATTTTAGATTTTCTATGGAAGAATTACCGTTTGCCATTTTGAGGAAAATTTGCATTTTCACCCCTTAACATATTCGTTTTAATCTATTTATTCTTTAGACAATACATTATTATGAACATTTTTTTTATTTTAGGGCTTGTTTTTCAAAAATTACTATTCATTTGCCTGTCCAGTCAATACCCTGACTAATCAGCAAATTTTATTCATGGAAATTATGGTCGAAGTCTTACAGTTAGTACTATTGAAAAGAACTAAGGAAGCTCTAAGTGTTCACTTAGATAAATTTCCTAATTCACTTATAGTTGAAGTTGAAGGGGATTATTTATCAAATTAAATAATCAGAGATTTCACCTTAATCTGATGGAAAGATCTTTATCCTATATTAGCTGATATCTAATCAAGGAAAATGAAAAATCCATCATATCTAAAGGAGGAGTCATCAACCAATTTGTAGAGGTTTTGCAATGACCCAGACTTGGGGTGTAAGAAATTTGCAGTCTTAAGAAATGGGTATGAAGTATTGAGAAAGAAAAAATACCTAGATCTTATTAAAAGTGTTCTGAATACACGTAACTGATTAGATCCATGTCTTCGAAAGAAACAGGGACCTCTAATTAATGAATTATGGAGAAATCAAAGCAGGATTATTAGGCATCTTTGAAAAATCCAGATCAAATCGGGATTGAGAGAATTAATGGATTATAATGTATAAATTGGTTGTTTCAAACAGGTTCATATCGTTGTTCATTTCTTGAAGAATGATTCAATCGATTTATTTTATTTGTTTTAACAGGTAAAATTTTATTTTAACTAGAGGAATATAATATAAGATTGTCTTGTCTTTTAAATTCCAATTTTCAAACCATTACAAGGAGGTGCAAATAGTGTGGATCTTGAGTAGTTAGGGTAGTTGATTTCAAAATTCTTATCAATCTCTGAGGGAATGATATCTGGACTTGCATCCAATTTTTACTACTTGTATGACTAGTGCACTGCGATTAATCTTAGACTAAACTCATTTATAATTTCAGGAACATAAAGCCATTATCTAATTTTCAAACAATAAAACAGATTTGAATCCCATGTGAGGAATTGTGAGGCTCCGAGTGGAGGTGAAAAAAATTGAGTGGTTTGATGTCACATTAATTGGAAAACAAGTTTTATGGCGTCAGTTCATAGAGGATTGAAAGGTTTGAATAAATCAATATCAGCGACAAAAGAAGAAATGCTAATTTGGACATTTTCTTTTATTTTTAAAGAAATTCACAAAAAGCAGGTTTTGACGGCAATGAGCACGCAAGCCCTTGATCTTTTAGAGAGCTTAAAGGATATATGATTTTTAATACCAATATCTCCAATTAATCTCAATATCCCTTTCAGGAAGTTATTTCATGCATAGGAAGTCAGAATCAGATATGTTTCCCTTAGATACTGAATTGGAAAGAACATTGAAGAACTTAAGGAAGGTTAGAAGTGCAAAAACAGAAATTATGGCAGATGAAAGAATGGGTGGGAACGGTTGAACAAGAAGCAGCGGAAAGAAGGGTCCGGTGCAAGATACAATGGAAGTTCCACAGGAGCGGTTATTCAAGAAGAATATTTAGCAGTTAGACAACCTTGCTATAGAGGCTAACAATTTTAAGCTGAAACAACACTGATCACCATGGTGCAACAGAATCAATTTACAAGCCATCCTACTGAAGATCCTAATGAGCACATGGGCAGATTCCTTAGGATGCCCAATACAATTAAACTAAACGATTATTGAGACAATTGAATCAAACTACATCTCTTTTCCTTTTCTTAAAAAATGTGCAGCCACATGGTATGAATCATTGCCATATGGCTCGAGTTCTTCTATAGGAAGAGTTGGTGGAGGCTTACCTAGGCAGATTTTTCCCCCATCCACTCCTGAAAAAGAAGAAGGGAGATCATTGTGTTCAAACAGGGGGAGGATGAAAGCTTATATACTACTTGGGAAAAGTACAAAAGGTTGTTGAAGAGGTGCCCTATGCATGACATAAACACGAAGACCCCGAATGGATGTGTCTACCACTCCACTGAATGAATACCTTTAAAGGGTATGTAGATACGGCTGTGGGGTATTTAAGTGAAAAGTGCGGAGAAAGAGACGGTGATAGAAGGCGACCAAATGCAACATGAGAAATACGAGATCTTTAGGGAACAGCAGCCCGAGAACAAAGGGGAGTGGGGTCCGTGAGCTGATAAAATGGCTTGCTATGGAAAGCAAAAACTTGATGCAATAATGCACAAGTTGGGAATCAAAGAAAAAGAATGCACTATGCTCATGAAGTGGGCAGTGGGAAAGAGAAGAAATCGAGAAGAAGTCTTGAGGACCAATTGATGAGAGGCGATTATTTGAATGAACTGACTACCATTTCAATCCCCAAACTTGCCTACTGTACACACCAACACTGAGGGGCCATGAGAACTTCTCATATGGTGGAGGAGCATCATAGGGCCCAAGACATGGGCAAGGTTTTCAGCAAGGATATAATCCACCAAGGTTCCAGTAGCAGCAACAGTAAGGAGAGAATAGAAATGAATATCAAGGTCAGAAGAGGACTCAGTCCTTTAAGGGAGGCTTAATCTTGTAGTTTATGGGGGACAACAAAAGGCACTAAACCTCCATGAACAAAAATTTGTTGTGGTCACTTTAAATCCAACACACAAATTTTCAAACAAGCTACTAATGTAACTCGAAACTTGGAAACACAGGTTAGGCGGCTGGCCTCGACAACACTAAAACAAGACGAGGATGCTGTGAAGCACCCAAAAGAATCCAGGGCGCCTTAAGCGATCCAGTGAGAAGTGTGAAATTAAGCAACAATAGACGAAAGAAAGAAAGGCGAGCAAAAGAAGAAAAGGAAGAAAGCGGAAGAAAGAATAGAAGAAGCGGAGTTGAAGTTATTTGCGGCGAGAATCAAGTGCAAAGCCCCGGTAGCCTAGGAAAAATTGTGAACAACAACAAAAATAAAAGGTTCAAGTTTATACACTTACAGTTCCTTTCCCACAAAGACTTCAGAAGGCAAAGAAGGAGGAACAATTTTCTAAACTCTTGGAGATTTTCAAGAAGATAGAAATTAACATTCCCTTTGCAGATGCTATCACTCAAATGCCAAACTATCTGTGAAATTCACTTTCAAAGGATATCTTGAGTAAAAAAGAAGAAAATTGCTGATGAAGGAGTGGTGAGCCTAACTACAACATGCAGTGCAGTTATTCAGAAGAGCTTACCAACTAAGATGAAAGACCCTGGTAGTTTTACCATTCCCTGCACAATTGGGAAATATGAATTTAAGAAAGCTTTGTGTGACTCAGGTGCTAGCATCAACTTGATGCCCTTATCAATGGTACAAAGGTTGAGTTTGGGGGAACTTACTCCAACAGCAATTACACTACAAATGGTGTGGTCGATAGCCTGACCGGAAGAGTCTTGAGGATGTACTGGTCAAGGTAGGGAAATTCATCTTCCCTGTGGATTTTGTTGTCATGAAAATGGAAGAGAACAAATAGGTTCCTTTGTTGTTAGGAAGACCTTTCTTAGCAACTAGAGCTGCCTTGATCGATGTACAGAAGGGTGAGCTAACCTTGAGAGTGGGATGGTTCGATACATTTGGGTATTCTTTGAGTGTTAAGCGTAGGAACTAATGTTGTCAAGCATTATATCTTTAATGAGAGTCCATAGGAGTGGTTTCCTAGGTGATCCTTGGGATTGCTTTCAATGAATGTGCGATTAAAAGAAGTAAAATGGGGTTGTGATTGATTGATTTATTAACGAGGTGACTTAAACTATTGTAAAATTAGAAGGGGCGAATGATAGAATCAGCAGGTTTAAAGCTCACCACCAACTAGGTAACACCCACCTCTCACTTACAATCTCATCTAGGAGTCATTGATGAATGGTTTTCGATGGGGGATTTAACTTTAAAAGCTTTTGTAAGACAAATAATAATGGAATGATATCAAACGCTTGCTCAGACGATTTGTTTGGACTCTTAGTATGCATTTGAGTTCAAGCACAATGTGTACCAAGAATCTCTCGTTCACACGTTGTCAAGAAGATGCCAAACTAAGGTTTTAGAAGAATTTTCACAAGTGTTCAATATCGTACAAATCCCATTGAAGCAAAAGAGGATTGAGTTGTTACCTTGAAGAGGGTGAGTTTCCACCGTTAGAACCCTTTCATGGAGGTTTAGAACTCCATTAAAGCTGAGAATTGATTCATAATTGCTAGAACACTACTAGTAATTGGGAAATGAGAAATAACACTTCAATGGTAAGGTTGAGATATAAAAAACGCAGAGTCTCTCAATAAACACCAAGTTATAAAACCAACTGAAAGATTACAAATGCTTAAAAACTTCGAGATGAAGAAAACCAGTATACACTCTGTAAAACCTAGAAAAATGAGAAAACACTCAAAGGTTAGAACCAAAACCTAGTCCAACTCCCTCAACTCTGCCTTAAAGTGGGCTTAAATACAATCCTCATTAGTGATCTCGAAGTGGTGATCGAAAGACGAGCGTGCCCTTGCACCAAGATTGAAATTCTGCTAAAATCCTGCAAAGATCGCATCTTGGTACCAGTACCAAAAGTGCATTGGTACTCCAACAACCTTAAGTGCCAGTACCACTATCTTTGAAATGCTGGTACCCTTTGCTCCCACTTTGCATGTGGGTACCAGTAACTTAGGTCAGATGTGGTACACCACTTGCCTCCCAACTGCCCCTCTTCACTTTAAGAGCTACACAGGGCCTCCAGGCAACGTTTGTAATAGACGATGATCTATAGTTGTTCTCTGGAACCAAACCGCTACGAAAATGTGCATGGGACATCAAACAACCTGCACACATAAAAATGAGTAGAAAGGTCAAAGCACCTATTCTACACACAAAATGAAAAGCAAAACATGAGCTGAGGAAGCAAAACCCTATCTGAATGTTGCACTTTTACGTATCGACACACACCCCCAACCTACATCTTGCTAGTCCCTAGCTAGATTTGAACTAGTAACGCCTACTGACTACGAGGTTCAACAAAGTGCGCTAAGGAGCAGTCAGGCATTACAAGATTCCCAAAAGAGCAAATATGAACATAGTGCTATAACCTAACAGAGTATGCAACCACCTGAACTTAAATGAACACCAACAGTCCCAAATGTAATGGAAAAAATACAAAACTGTTACAAAATAGAGAATCTCATATAAGGGATCACAGATTTGAAATAAGGCTGTAATGAAATCACTAAACTGGAATGAACTTCATTAAGACTGTAAACATTTCACCATAACCAAGCAAGCTAACATGCATAGAAGTCAATAAGGAACACCCAACATAACTAAAATCAAAAAGGTCTTTTAAGTTTGTAATGACCATGGGTTACACAAATAGGGTTTTTAGGAACAAAATGGGTGTTGGCATGACATGGCTGAGGTCTCTGCCAACACCACCTATTCTAAGCCGGATACCACGCCTCTTCGTCCCCTCCTCTCCATCCGAGGAAAATGCATCTTCATCCACACAGTCATCCAGCTCATCAGAATCCCCTTCCAAGTCAGGAGGGGGGGCGTCAACAACAACGGGCTCTCCTCGTAGAATGTGACCCTCAAGCTTAGAGAGCATGTGGTCCAACTGCTTTTTCTTCCCCAGGATGCATTTAAACCATCCTTTGATTCTACGCTCCATCCTCTTTAAGGGAGATGTACTTATCAGTCTAGGAGCCGACGATGATGATGGCCCAGAAATAGCCGGAGGGGAATGTGCTGATTGAGGCCTTGTGGAGGTGGCTCGACTTTTTGCTTTTGTTTTGTTTGTGATGGGCCCTAGCCTAGGACAAAATATTTTTTCTCTACCAGAGCCCCTTATTCCAGTAGCTTCCACCAAATTTGTAACTAGGGTCGGGAAGGGGATGTGCCTATTTTTAGTTGGGGACCTTAGAAAATCCCTTATTATACACCATATTACCAAAGCATAGTCAATAATTTTCCCATTCATTACCTCATACAGAAATTGGATTTCTTCCTTGCTTAGTAACTTCTCCTTTCCCTTCGGCCCGATCATATTGTGAATGACCTTATTCATCAATGCATACTCAGGCTTTAATTTCCCCGGGATGAACTCCTTGAGCACAAAACCCCCCATGGGTACCGGGCTGGTGCACATGGTGGTTGCGAATAGATTAGCATCAAACTCTGTAATAGCCCTGAGTGGGTAAGGCTTGTCATGTGTGGCAGGGCGATCATAATGCAACGATCTAGCGATCGAGTCAAAGCTGACCATTAGTTGCTTCCTCAAGATCGTGGTCTCCAAAAGGGAATCCACATTCAAATTCTCTCTCAAGTTGGAATAAAATTCCATGACAATGGACGGCAGATAGCCTTTTACTTCTTCACCGAAAAATTGCAAATTCTGATCCTGAATAACGACACAAATGGGGTGGGTAAATGAAAGCGTTTCAATTTCCTCTACGCTCACAGTGGAACCCTCGCCTTTCAATTGACTGGACCCACCTTTCTCGCTCGGATTCCGATGATTCAGCAAACATAGCCTCAATTTCTTTGTCTTCGCTCTCACTTTCTTCCTCACTCTTTGATGAAGAACCTTTCCGCTTTCCTTTTCCCTTTTTCACAATCTGCAAAGTATCGGCCTTTCGTTTTTTAACAGCTCGCTCCATAGAAGAGCTAGTGGCCTTTTTTTTCTCTGTGTTCTTCGATCTTGCCATAGATATGGCCAAAATGGTGAATATTGCGAAAACAATCCATACACACACAAAAGTCTCCCAACAACCCATCTCCAACAATATTGGACTCACCCTTTCCAGATCATTCAAAACCTTCCTCCCCATACCGCTCGTAGCGGATGCCCTAACCAACTAGGAGCATAGAACTGCAACCCAAAGCCACCCGACACAATCCATACTAACGCAGTGAAAAACCATTCAGATTGCTCTATAGAAGACAAGAGGTACTTACCACCACGGGTCCAACACTTTCGGGCTCTGCGTGTGAATAAGTGGTTGCCTCGAGTTAGGTGAAGACAGGTGACCCGTTAGACTTTAGGAGCTTGCTTTGGTGAGGGGAGAAGTTAGGTTAGGGTTTCTCTTATATAGGAGTTGGGGGTAGAATGTGAAGGATTTAAAATGGGGAGAAAAAGGCTCTTGAATACCCATTCACGCACGGCCAGTGCGGGGTATCGGTGCAATAAGTGTGGTACCGGTACCAAAAAGTGCGCCTATTTTCTTGATTGAGTACTTAGGTGCCCGGTAAGTGTTAGTACCGGTTCCCGCTGCCTCTTGCCACTTTTCTTTGATGGGTACCGGTACTAAAGTGTGATCGGCACCACTTAAAAAATTTCGAATTCTCTACATTTTGGATTTCAGCATGCTCATAACTTCTTGACCTTTAAACCCCCTCAATGACTTGTGCTTGTTCAATTGTGTACTACTCTCTCTTGACACCTTCACGCTTACCTTGGAACCATCCTTACTCCATGTGATCAAGAGTCCTAAGGTTCGAACAGAACTGGTAACTCACGACTCAACAAGGGTGCAAAGGATGACTTAGTATGATTTAGAAGTTTAAAAGAGAAGATATGGCCTAAAATCATCTTTCAACTATGTATGGATGTTCCTCAAAGAATAAGATGCATGTAGTTGACATGGAAAGCTAAAAAATGCACAGACTGAAGCAATAGCAAGAAATTGGGATAGGAAATCAATGACTTGTGTAATTTATGAATGAGAATGACACCAGTCAAGATTGACTCTAGAGAATCGAAAAGAATTAGGTCAATATGGTCCCAAATATGAAAAAAAAAAATTCTTTGCATGCCTGTTATTGTGTATGTGCAGTAAAAATATATGGAGTACATACATAAGGTCATGCGGTTGCATACAACGAAGGTCAATTACCATACTCAAAAGAGCCGAAAATCGAAAAAATTGCATGCACTTAGCCCCCTAAGAACACCGAATTAAACCAAATAGCATGCACTTAAAAGGCTCTAACTAGTGTATGCCCACCCCCACCATGGAAATAAGCATTTCCCTCAATGCACTGACGATAGACCCCACAGACTATAAGAGAGGGCCAAAAATACTAGTTACATAAGGGTTGGACTCTCCTTTATTATAAACGAAGATACAGACTAAATGAATTAAGCGTAAAGAAATGCAAGAAAAGGAAAAGAAAAACTATATACAAAAGGGTAGGACAAAGATTACGCTGAAGGAACATCCCGGTAGAGCGGGTCTACCAGTTCCTCACTACTCTCTTGGCGGTCGAAGTTCTCCAGAAATGGCTTTAAGCGTTGACCATTGACTTTAAAGATTTTCCCATTTTCCGGATTCTCAATCTCCATTGCGCCATATGGGTGAACTACCTTGACGATGAAAGGTCCAGTCCATCTAGAACGAAGTTTACCTGGAAAGATGTGCAAGTGAGAGCTATACAGTAGTACCTTTTGGTGAGGTTCAAAGGCCTTCCTTACAATGTTCTTATCATGGAAGAGCTTGAGCCTCTCTTTGTGAATTCTGAAACTCGTACGAGTCCGCATCAATTCGTAAACTCGTTCATGCATGGCGGTCTACGTTTACGCCTTAGCCAAATCAATTTTAATGGCCCAATATGCTCTGTGCTCCATTTCCACCGGGAGATGACATGTCTTGCCATAAACTAGCCTATAGGGAGACATACTAAGAATAGTCTTAAAAGTAGTACGGTAGGCCCGGGCGTCGGTTGATGATTTTTGATGACCAATCGCTAACATTGGGGTAACTATTTTCCCAAAATGTGTTTGATCTCTCTATTGGCTGGCAGCTTGACCATTGATGCGTGGTGTGCGTCGGCTTGTGTGTGACTCCATACTTTTTAACAAATTTTCAAGCGGTCGATTCTGAAAATGGAACTACCATCACTAATGATTGCACGAGGCATTCCAAAGCGAGAAAAAAAATATGTTCTTTCAAAAATTTCAAAACAACCTAGTGGTCATTAGTTCTCATTGGAATGGCCTCCACCCACTTAGAAACATAGTCAACTACCAATAAAATGTAAAGGTACCCACATGAGGGGGGAAAAGGCCCCATGAAGTCTAAAGTCCAACAATCGAAGATCTCAATAATTAAAATAGAAGTAAGAGGCGTCATGTTCCTTTTTGTGATCCTTCCTAATTGTTGGCACCGAACACGGGTTTCTGAAATCAAGCGGAGTCTTTAAAGAGTGACCCGATAAAAACCACATTTGCGAGATTTTGTCCTTTCTTTCTTCTTGAAGAAATGCCCTACCTGAAGCTTAGTGGTAGAAGGGTGAGTACTAATTTGATCATCATTGGATACGCACCTTCTCAACAATTGTCAGGGCGGTATTTAGCAGTAGGGATCATGGGGTAGGCAAAAAGCCTAAAAGCAAGATGACCGGGGAAACAAACCAAAATCGAGACGGAAGAAATAGGTTAACCATGCGTGGTTCGGTTTTTGTTTTTGTCTGGAAATCTTGATTTCGGTTTAGATTTACAAAATACAAAAATTATGGTTTCGATCAACTAACTAAAAAAAAAAAAACTAACCAAAACCGAAATAATCTTAATTCCTAACTGCAACACTGTAAGCAAAAAAATTAATATCAAATTTATAAGATGCTTTCATATAATCTTCACTCTTAGAGTAGCAAATAAACTAGTTTTTTTTGCTTTGACTTAAGCCTAAGAAAAAGGGAATAATATATATAGCGTGACTGTGCCAAATAATTTAGACTCAAAATAATTTGTTGCTGAAGTAAAGTCAATGAAAGTGGCAAAAAAAAAGAAAGATATATGATCGGATATGGTATCATGAAGCCTTGTTTATAGGGGAAAGATCTATAAACAATAGTGTTTAGGATTAGGAAGGTAAAAGAAAGGTGTCTTTTCAGACTACTTCCTCCTCTCTTTTGAAGCATCGATCAAGACACAATGTATATGGTTAATTGAAAACCAATATATGGTTAACCTCCTCCTCTCTTTTGAAGCATCAATCAAGACAGAAGGTATATATTTAATTAAAAAACCAATATATGATTAACCGAAGATTTGGTTAACTGTAGTAATAATTAGTTTTTGATTTATATAAATAACAAACCAAAAACCGATGATGATTTTTTTTTTTTTTTTTTTTGTGGCGTAGTTCAATAAACCAAACCGTGCCCACCCCTAATTATGATTTATTTTCCTATTAATCCAAATTTTGACCCAAAAGCAAATTATTGCATGAACGAGTGTTGAATTTATACACAAGATGAAGAATACTTATCTCTTCAAAAAAAAAAAAAAAAGAATATTTATATTAGCTTAGTAGACTAGATTTTAAAACTTGCTTAGAATAGTGTTTTATCTTTCTTTTTTTCGTTTTTGACAAAAAGTGTTTTGATGATGCCTTTTGTAGGCGGGGCGACGTTTGGGGGTTGTTAGGCTTTGGAGGTGGGCTGTCGGCTGGGCAGTGCAGGCTAGGATGACACCATTGGTTTCTTTGTCTGGATGTGGCCACCAGCCTCTGAAGCAGTAGAAAGAAAATTGGTGGGGCACGGCACATCAGCAGCTCAGTCACCTAAGTCAGTTTCTTTTTTGAGAGAAAAAATGGCCCAGCAGAGGCGATATGTTGCATACCTTTCACGTGAGGTGGCTTGTTATAGTATATGTTTTCAGGTTGGATGGTGATTAGGATTCTTTCTCGTGGACAGATATTCTGCCTTTATCGGTGCTCCCGGATTCGTAAGGGATATCGAAAGCGGTTTATTTAGAATTATCTTTCTTCCTCATTAGTGGGATTCGACTTGATCTGCCCGGGATGTTTGTTATATCGTGAATTATCTTATTTTTCCCTTCTTTGGTGAGATTTAGTTCAGATTTGCGAGGATAATATAATATCATTGGGATTATTGTTTCCACTTATCGTGAGATTTAGTTTGATTCTTGAATGTTGCTTTCTTGTTGTCATAACAGCCTTTGGGCAGTGCGGATTGGGCCTTCATTTTGGGCTGGCGTCAAAGGCCTAAGTGTTTCAATGGGCGCGCCTGCTTGCAGGTTTGGCGAGTGGGCTGTGACTATTTTGAAGCCTGTCAGTATTATCTTTCAAAATGGGTTTTCAAGTGGGCTGGGTGAACATGATCACGAGGTGTGTAAGCTCAGTGAGTTACAAGGTGGTGCACAATGGCCAAGAGGTTGGTCCTATTTTCCGAGAAAGAGGTCTCTGACAAGGTGACCCAATCTCCCCTTACCTCTTTATTTTATGTACGGAGGGATTATCTGCTATGTTGCATGATATGGAAAATAAGAAGATGATTCAGGGGTGCAAAGTTGCGCGGGGTCCTCCATCTGTCTCTCATCTTTTATTCACTGACGACAGTTATCTTTTCTTTAAAGCATCTTTATTGCAATGTAATTACATAAAAAACTGCCTTCAGTGTGAAAAAAAGCTTCCGGGGCAGAGAAATTAAGTCTGACAAGTCTTCTGCGATATTCAGCCTAAATGTAGATGAAGATCTAGAATGTGAAATGTGTACTATCTTCGGTGTCCTACGAACAAGCCAGGCAGAAAGGTACTTAGGCTTCCTTACTTTTATTGGTCAAAAAAAGGAGGTGTTCGCATACATTAAAGAAAAAGCTTGGAGAAGAATTAGAGGGTGGAACAAGAAAGCTCTATCTAGAGCCGGGAAGGAGATCCTACTGATATAAGTGGTACAGGCTATACCAAACTTTGTGATGAATGTATTCTTACTTCCTTTATCTCTCTGCAAAGATTTGGAAAGAATGATGAATTCATACTGGTGGGGGAGGGACAAACTGAAGACGACAAGTATTTGCTGGACAGCTTGGGGTGCTTTATGTCTTCACAAAAATGAAGGGGGCTTGGGATAGAAGGAGCTACAAAATTTCAATCTTGCTATGGTGGGGAAACAGGTTTGGAGAATTCTTACATGCCCAGATTCCTTGGTGGCCCGGATCTATAAGACAATGTATTTCCCAACCACATCCATTCTAGAGGCAGGACAATGGTCAAACCCTAGCATTATATGGAGAAGTCTACATGCTTCAGCCCAACATTTGAAGCATGGGGTGAGGCTGAGGGTTGGTACAAGATCTCATATTAAGCTGTGGAAGGACCCGTGGCTACCAGATGTAGAGAATCCCTATGTGACATCTCCACCAATGGAGGGGCTAGAGGAACTGAATGTGAGCTCCTTGAAGTCAAACGATGGCATGAGATGGGATGTGAGGCTGTTAAGGGCGTTGCTTGAGGAGCGGGATAGTCGCTTGATCCAACGTATACCGTTGAGAAGGAGCTCGTGTGATGATAACTGGCTATGGTGCCATGAAAGAGACAGAGCCTTCACGATTAAGAGTAGTTATAGGAATATGCAGGGCTCTAAGAGTTGATAAAGACAGTCTACAATCGCCATCAATTGAAAGGAGTTGTGGAACCTGAAGGTGCCGGGGAAGGTACTGATCTTCATTTGGCAGGCATGCTTAAACCTGTTGCCAATAATGCAGGTGCTGTTTGGGAGAAGGGTTACCGAAATTGATCAGTGTTCGATTTGCCAAGAGGTGTTTGAGAATGGGTTTCATGCCATGGTTCACTGCCCAGGTGCAACAGAAGTGTGGAAAATTATGAAGGCCAATGACTTCAAACTCCCCATAGCAAATGAAGCCATGCAGTTTTGGGAATGGTGGGCTGAGACAAAAGCAGGAGAAACAAAGGAGAGGTCCTAGGTGATTGTCGTAGTGTGCTGGATTGTGTGGAAAAATAGAAACTCCATCATATATATGGCACCGCAAAGCAAGTATGACAAGCTCAATTTTTGCTCAGGCTATCCAAACCCTTTCGCAATGGCAGCAGGCGCAGTTGACAAGGAGTCATAACGTCAACTCCGAATCTCCGATAGAGCCCATGAACCTACAGGGTGGGCACCCTCTCGAACATGGCCACATAAAATGTAACTTTGATGTAATGGTGTTTCCGCTAGATCCGACAGTTGGGTATGGCTTCATCCTACGTGATGAGGCTGGGAATATGATCAAGGCGAAAAATGGGCGACGACATGGTAATAATGATGCTTTTGAAGCTGAGGCGCTAAGTTGTAGAGAGGCCTTATCTTGGCTCAAAATGATGGGGGTGTAGCAGGGTTAAGGTGGAAACAGACTGTTTGGTGCTGTTATCCGCTCTCAAAGGTCATCCTGCCTATATTATATGATATTAATTCAGGATTGCCAAGCTGTTGGTTGAGTTATCTTAAACCAGTTTGAGTTTGTAAGAAGATTAGCGAATATTGCTGCCCATGTGCTTGCAAAGGCAGCGGGTTTTGAGTCTGGTCTAGGGAATTAGGACACTATCCTTCCCTCTTTCTTATCTGCTGTGCTTTCTAAGGATATATCTATTTACTAAATAAAAATGCATCTTTTTTTCAAAAATAAAAAAATAAAACCTTGCTTGTTAAAGAAAAAAATTATTTTATTTGAAAATTTGAAAATATTATTCTTATCTTCAAAAAAAATCATTTGAAAGACGCCCCCAATTTCGAAACCTTGCCCCAAGTCGGATGGTCTTTCTCAAGCGGTGCAAGTGCCGTTCACACTCGGGACTTACGAGATAGCGTTACACAGAGCCAGAAGCTCCCCCTTGATGGGCTTGGCGGCGGAAGGCCCGACGGGAGAAATCTTCACAGTAGAAGGAGGCGAAGGCCGCAAAGCGAGCGGTGACCGCCTCGAGCTCGAAGGGCCCGAGAGGGAATATCCGACTTGATCGGCTCCGTGAGGTGTTGTGAGGGACACTCGGCCAAATGCTGCGTATGGCGTTATCTTCGAAATTTGAGATCGGGTCGAGGCACACGAGAGGCACGTGGACAATGCGAATTAGATGTATCAATAACCTCATAAGATTATACCAAAACAAAGCGACACTCCGCGTAGATTCTCGGGGTGGTCCAGCAATAAGGCATGAGGGGTGTCGTCCTTGTCAAGAGGGTCCTTACTCCCAAATTCGACCGGCGACAAAAGAAATGCGTTCCTTTAAAGCTTGTGTGAGAGGAGGAAGATTGGAAATCACTAGAGGGCGCGATTTTAGAAATAAAGGAAGCCCTGTGGTTCCTTCGCTAAAAGATAAAGGAACGAGCTATCACGGGAACACAGATTGTCTAAAGAAACCAATAGACCAGCAAAATACCCGACCATTGGCGAAAGTTGAGAAAGGACAGGTTGCATTAGTCTTTTAAGAGCCCCTTTTATGAAGAGGATGCGAGAGGAAGCGGGCAGTTATCGAAGGCTACTTGAAAAAGCATACCATCTTAGATACGAATCGCATAGGAAATTAGCTTGTCGGGGACGAGACTCGGACCTTTAAAGAGGAGGTCGATAGCGGCAAAGTGACCCCATACAAGGTTCCAACAACGCTAGGCCCCACGACCAAAGCGATGCAGGCTGGTTTAGGTAATCGACCCCCGGGATGTAATCGGTCCTACTCCACCACCCTTGTCGGGAAGGCTTTCTAGACATCTCGAAGATGCGATTTGGTCCATATAATGCTAGGGTTTGACCATTTAATCCTGCCCTCAGAGATGGATGTGGTTGGGAAATACAATTGTCCTTATGGTCAGGACCTGGGAATCGGGCATGTAAGAATTCTCCAAACCTGTTTCCCATATAGCAAGATTGAAATTTTGTAGCTCCTTCTATCCAAGCCCCCTTCATTTTTGTGAAGACATAAAGCACCCCAAGGCTGTCCAGTGAATGCGTAAATCATGAGTTTGTCCCTCACACCAGTATGAATTAAATCAATTCTGCAAATCCTTCTTGAGAAATTAAAGAGTAAGAATACATTCATCCTGAGGATTTGGTATAGCACATTACCACTTATATCGGTGGGATCTCCTTCTGGCTCTAGATAGAGCTTTCTTGTTCCACCCTCAATTCTTCTCCAAGCTTTCTTTAATGTAATACGAGAACACCTCCTTTTGACCAATAAAGTAGGAAGCCTAAGTACCTTTTTGGCTTGTTCGTGGACAGAGATAATTACACATTTCACATTCAGATCTTCATCTGCATTTAGGTGAATATCCTTGGAAGACTTGTCAAAATTTACCCTCCTTTTGAGAAGCTTTCATACTTGAAGGCGGTGTAATTACATTGCAATAAAGATCGCAAAAAAGATAGCGTAAAATGGAGTGAATAAAGATGAGAGGCAGGATGGAGACCGCGCAACTTTTGCACTTACGAATCATCTTCTTATTTTCCATATCATGCAACATAGCAGATAATCCCTCCGTACATAAAATAAAAGTGGGGAGATTGGGTCACCTTGTCAGAGACCTCTTTCTCGGAAAATAGGACCCGACCTCTTGGCATTTGTGCACCGCTGTAACTCACCAGCTTGCACCTGATCACTTCACCAAGCCCACTTGAAAACCCATTTTGAGCATAATACTTGATAGGGTTTGAAAAATGAGCTCATGAGCCCTCGCCAAACCAGCGCCCGTGGCTGCAGGCCTTTGGCAGTGAAATGAAGGCCAGTCCTTTACGACTGAGCGATTATGGATAATTGAGAAAATAACATTACATAAATCAAACTAAATCTCATTGATAAGAGGAAACGAGAATAATCCCCAATAACATATTATCACGCAATTCAACTAAATCTCACCAGTAAGGAAAATAAGATAATTCACGATATAACAGCTCATCCTGCAGATCAAGTCGAATCCTACCAATGAGGAAGAAAGATAATTCTAAATAAACTGCTCTTTCGATATCCCTTATCGAATCCGATACCGATAAAGGCAGGAAATATCCCGTCCAATGGGAAAGAATCCCACAATCACCATCAATGGAAAACATACTATAAATACCGGGCCGCCCCCCATCGGTGAAAATTATGCGACACATTAAGCCCTCCGCCAGTCTATCTTTTCTCTCGAAGCCCGGCTTAGGCATCGGAGGGCGGCTACGGTGAAGCCCCGCCGGCCCTTTCTTTCTTACTTGTCTTTGCAGAGGTGTGCCACATCGAGGCAAGCAAGCCGTGATGTCACATCCGAAACTGCGAGACCGGCCCGAGGCCGAATCTCAGGCCCAGCGACCCTACGGCCTTTCAAGCCTAGTCGGTTGAAAAAAGGCATCATCGGTTGGCGCGTTTGTGAGCGGCAGTTCCTTTACAAATAAGGCGATCTCGATTGCGTGGTATCGGCAGGAACCTGGCGGGGAAGCGAGCGCGATCCACGGGATCGCGAGGACTCCTTGAGGCGATGCGGTGGCGAGACCTCTAAGGCGCGTTAGAGATGCGAAGCCAGCACGGGCGGGTGGAGGCGCTCCGCCTCACCAACCAACGCCTGATAGGAGAGTTAGAGCAACTCACCATGCAGATGCAGCGCCCGCGGGCGCGACAAACTGAGGTCATAACCTCACCCCTCATGAAAGACGACACATTCGGCCTCCCAGGCCCAGAAGCAGTAGAGAGTCCCGGTCGAGGCCAAAGGCGGGGACCACATAGCCCCTGGAGGGAACAACGAAGCAACACTCGGGGCATGTCGGGGCGAACTCGGTCACCCTCGACGAGGCTTGAGGAAGCGTCATAGGAGCGAGAGGTTGAGGCCTGCAAGAGCTGACCGTGTGAAGGAGGTTGTAGAGGGCGCTCCGACACTATGGACACTGCCCAGTACGATAGGCGGAGTCACCCAGTTCACGTAGAGGTGCTTCCTTCCCTCTTCGGTAAAATTCGGGATGCCACAAGTGGGGAAGCATTCGATGGTGGGAATCAGTCGTCGTCTCAGCACTACAAAACCAAATGGAGTTGCATGGGTATCAAGACCTTGTGCGATGCAGAGCTTTCGCTATCACATTAAAAGGCCCAGCCTTGGCCTGGTTTAACAGGCTTCCGCCTTCATCAATCTCCTCATTCAGAGAGCTATCCATTGAGTTTGTCTCCCACTTCATTGGAGCCAGAACTTATAAGCGAGGGTTACCATCTATTGACCATCAAAAGCAGCTGTGGGGAGGCTTCGAGGTCCTATGTTCAAGGTTCTTGTGAGAGTCTCTGAAGGTAGATATACGACGAAGTTCGCGATCGCCATGATCATTCTTTGGAGTTAGGGGTGCGGTCGAAAGACTTGATGTTTTCCATCTCCAAAATTCTCAATGGCTGCTATTGAGGTGCTCCTGGTGGGAGAGAAGTACATTAATGGCGAAGAAGCCCTCATATCCAAGAAAGGCTCTCACCGCCAAAGAAAAAATGGGACAGACAGCGGCGAGGACGGAGCCCCGAGACTAAGCGGCAGGAGGTCTCGAAGAAAGGGAGAAACGGTCCCAAAGTGGTAGCCCCTCGGGGTGTGCGGGCCCACCTCGGCCTCGAGAGACGACAACGTTATTCACCTGGGGACACTATGCCCGGCCTCGGTATCACGGGTCATGCGCGAGTGCGGCGAAGAAGTTCTGGTGGCGACTCAAATGAAGTCGGACCTCGCCACGAGAGATAACACCGAATGCGAGTTCCACTTAGGGACTACGGGCCTTGCCTGAGGATGATTGCATCTGACTCGAGAAATGAAATTACTTATCACGGTGTGGATATCTCGGCGCATCATAGCCCCGAATCAGCCTCGATCAGGCTTAGGAACCAGGCTCAGGCTCAGCAGCCACCGCCACCACCTCGGCAGACAACAACTCAACACCAACAGCCTTTAGGGGAAATCCATGTGATCTCGGGAGGATTTGCAGGAGGAGGGGAATCCAGCTCAGCCCGGAAGGCCCATCTGCGCAGCATCAGGTCAAGAGAGGTGGTGGAGGCCTGGCCGGTGTCAAGCGCCTCGGCTCGACACATCCATAACATTCTCGAATCATATACGGAGGATACGGCACCATGGCGACCCCTTGGTAATTCGGTGGTTGTGGCCCGACAAAGCGGTCCATCGGGTCTGGTTGACAACGGGGTTGGTGACATTATCTTCGCCTCGGCCTTCAATAAGATGGGCATCGGAAGGGAGAGACTGGAACCCGTCAACACCCATTTGCAAGGATTCTCCGGAGAAAAAGTATTACCCTTGGGCTCAATACAACAGGTGCTCACTTGGGAAGTCCCAGTACGACGACGTCGGCCAATTTAGATTCTCGTTGTAGACGCCCTGATCACTATAATATGTTGTTGGGGCATACCCTCTGCAAATGCAATAAGGCCATTCCCTCCTCTTGCCACATGATGATCCAAGTTTCCTCTTGTGACGGAGTAGGAATGGTTGAGACCAACGTGTGGCCGGGGAATGCTTCGACATCCATGAAGCAAAAAAGCGATTAAATAACATATACAAACGAGCTCGACATGCTTGTGACGAGGTCTTTCTATACACGAGCCTCGTTTGGAACACAATACCGTTGGATGACGACCCTGAACACCTAGCCTACATCGGCTCCAAGCTAGCAGAGGACCTCAAAGCCCTCTCACCCATTTTTTGAGACAGAACAAAGACGTCTTCGCGTGGAAGTAGGCAGAAATGGGAGGAATTGACCCCATAGTAATCACTCATAGGATGAACGTCAGCCCATCCTTCAATCCAGTCAAACAAAAGAGGAGGAGCTTCGCGCCAGAAAGGCAAAGAGCGATCAACGAGGAGGTGACAAACTCCTCGGCGGGAGCAATCGAGAGGGGTGGAATATCACGAATGGTTGGCTAACGTCGTGCCAATCAGCGAGCAGCCCAGTGGCGACTACGCCATCGACTTCGCGGCGTCGAGCATGCCCAAAGGCCGGTTTCCCGCGCACATGATCAACCTCATCGTGGATGCCACTTCTTGGAAGCTATGAACTCCTCACTTTTATGGATGCTTTCTCGGTACAATTAGATTAGCATGGATCCGAGATGACGAGAAAAGACCTAGTTCGTCTGCAGGCGGGGAACTATTGCCTCGTGTGATGCCTTTTGGGCTGAGCGGGGAGCTATTTATGTCGAGGAGGGTGGTAAACAGGATGTTCTAGAAGCAAATAGGAACGACCATGGAGGTATACATAGACGATATGCTGGTAAAGTCCATCATTGCCGAACTTCACATAGCTCACTGTCCCGGCGTTCGAGATCACGAGAGTACAACATGGCCGAATCGACCCGAAGTGTGCGCCAGATGCTCGGCCGGAGAAAATTCCTAGGTTTCATAGTCAACCTTTAGAGGAGTGAGGCAAATCGGACAAAATAAAAGTGTGCTTGACCTTATCGCCATCGGGCATAAGGAGTCGACGTGCGAGCGAAGGATTCTTGCTTTAAAAGCTAGGTCGTATCAGTGAAGTGATAAATGTCGGCCTTTCTTCCAGTTTAAAGGCCTTTCAATGGGATACGAAGTGCGAAGAAGAATTCGGCGGTAGAAGACATTTTGAGCTCCCCACCCATTCACGGTAAGCCCAACTGAAGGGGGCTCCTCCTCTATACTTAAATGTTCAGGACTTCTCAGTATTGTCTGATCGGGAATGATGAGTCACGGCATGATTTACTATTGCGTAGAGCTTTGAGAGGAACGGAGGAGAGGTATCAAGGATGGAAAAATTAATCTTGGCATTAGTAACCACCTTTCAGGCTCGCCCTTACTTTGAGCTCATACATAAGTTCCAACGGAATATCGGAATGAAGCAAGTGTTACATAAGCGAGAGACCTCGGGAAGAGGTGATGAAGTAGGCCATGAGGCGACGAGTTCGACATCATATATAAGACGGCGCAATGAGAGGGCGGGTCTTGCCGGATTTCGCCGTGGAATTCATCTCGACAAAGCCTACAGAGACGGCTGACGCCCGGTAACCTGCTATCTCAGAAACTCTGCGTAGATGGGGCCTGGCTTGCCTGAGACGGATTTGGTCTAATCTGAGCCTCCCCGGAAGGAATAGATATTGAATAAGCGCTCAGATTCATATTCCAAGCCTGCAACAACGAGGCCCAGTGTAAGTCGTCATAGCGAGCCTCAACCTTTATCCCCATTCAGTGACCAACAAGGTCTACGACTCAGTGGTAGTAAGACAAATAAAAGATACTACGAGGCTAAAAGGAGTGAAAGAATGATCCTATACCTCAAAGTGGAGTTTAGTGAAAAGTTTGTCTTTGGTCAGGTCAGACATATCCCCACAGAACAGAGAACTCTCTAGCCGATGCCTTGGCAAAACTAGCGACAGCCTCACATGAAGACCTCGACGGATCAGCGTGCGTCGAGAATACCTTCTGCGAGCCTTCTATGAATCTACGTGACGTGGAAGTTGCCCAATCGGGTCAGGAGCCGAGGTTAGATGGACCCCATTTGGGATTACATAATGAAGAGCGTCTACAGCGACCGAGGCATCTAAAAAATTAGGACGGTCGGCCAGTTCACTAATCATAAAGGAGGCCTTTACAAGCGAGGTTTCTTCACGCTGAGTCCTTAGGGTGCATCGCGGGAAAGACGTGACTATGTGCTAGAGTGCATGAAGGGTGTATCGAAATCACGGGCTCGGGCATTAGCGGGGAAGGTCTTAGCGGGGATACCTCTCCCAGCCTGTGCTGAGAGGCGCGCCCAGGCTAGTCCCGGGAGATGTAAGGTCGCGGGGAGCATGCCCAGATCTCTCGCGCCATATGAGCCCTTGACATCAATCCTCGCCCCCAGCCCCTTCCCGAGTGGGGTTTAGACATGCGGGACCTTTGCTGGAAATTGGGAAGAGACGTCGCAAAATAATCATCGTTACGATGGGTGCCGCCCAAGTGGGGTGGCTAGAGACCTTTGGCCGTGATCACGAGGAACAAAAAGATATGCAATTTTTATTGTGGCGAGCCATATCTTTGGTTTGGTATCCCAGAGCCTGGTATCGAGACAATGGAAAGCAATTTGACAGAATGCCCGAGTTAAAGTTTTTGTCATGAGCTTGGAATTAGGCCAATGCGCATCCCGGCACATCCTTAGGTCTAATGGTCGGGCGAAGTCACCATCGGAACCATGGCGCGTGAAGACCAATTAGAAGATCTTAAAGGAAAATGGGTGAATACCTCCCAGGGTGTTATGGAGCTCTGGGACTTCTGTATGAGTCGACAACCCGGAAACCCCGTCGCCACCTTTGATGCTTGAAGCGATGGCCCCATTAAATTAGGGTTAAAGTCCCTAAGGATCGAGTTGGCAACAGTGGAACACAATGACGAGGCTCTCCGCCTAAATTTGGACCTCTTAGATGAAAAGCGTGAGCATGTCCTAAGGTGCACAGAAGATTACCAAAGGAAGACGGCGATGTATTACAACCAAAAAGTCAAACCCAGGAGCTACATGTCAGGTGATCTAGTCTTGAAGAAGCTCACTTGACCAGGAAAGAATCCGGCACATGGAAAACTGGGCTAGCGGAGAAGGCTATCATATCTCGCGTCATCAGACCGGGTAATTACGAGCTCCAGACAGAGGAGGAAAAAATTTTACATCATGCTTGGAATGCGGAACACCTTAAGCGTTTTTATCAATAGACCTCGGTTTGTAATCTTAAATGAAGCATTATCAATTTTCGAATGACGATTTGAGCTTTTATTGGTTATTTTATTAGACGTCTCAAGCAGCTCAGACATAGAATGCGAAGAGTACATGCGAATGTGAGAGTTCATGATCAAAAAGGAAAAGTCTCTCTTTATTCCATCAAATTACATTCAATTACAATCAGTCGTGTCATCCATTACACCTCGGAAGTACACAGTACAAGCAGTTCCCTCAAAAAAAAAAAAACTCAAGAAAGAAAGAAAGAGGAAAGAAGCGAGATGAAAAAAGGAGAAAGAAAAGAAAGAGATGGAAAAGGGGAGAAAGAAAAGAAAAGAGATGGAAAAGAGTTTGTATGCGAAAAGGAAAGGAAAAAGGAGAATGAGATGTGGAAGAAAAAAAAGGAAGGGAAGGAAGAGAGAATGAAAGAAAGAGAAGGAGAAAGAAAGGAGAGAGAGAAGAAGAATAGAAAATAGAAAGCGGCACAAGAAATGTACACATCCCTCTCCAGGGCGCATTCTGCACGAAGATGGGGAATAACATAACTCAGTAAAGGGAGGCCAGGAAAACCTGACTCCTGGCGGAGGTCCAGCAAAGCGAGACGAATCTCGGGGCGGATCCTCCTCGGCGAGACGATCATGCCTCGGCAGCTTCATTTGTGCGGTTGGGTTACACACGGAAGGGCGGAGATCTCAAGTATGGGTTCCGCCCTTGTGGGCCGCCATTTGCCAGAAGGCTAAGGCACTCGAAAATGCGCAAAATCGTTTCCAATTCTTCATGAACCAGCATTAAAGACGCTCACATATTTCCAAGAGATTAAAGTCGAGGCAATTTGCCGCGCCCAACCTTTCGGTTTGGCCGAGGCTCGACTGCTCTACCACGAGCCATGCGACCCCTAGGTCGAGATCAGCTCGAGGCTATTCGGCTATGGGCCTCGTGCGGAGCCCGGTAAGCTTAGTTTGATGAGCTCAGCACTACGCATAGGCCATGCGGCCTAAGTCGATCCGGCTCAAGCTATTCGGCCTACAAGGCCTCGGCGCGGCCATCGGCTCGGTTTGGCGAGCTCGGCCTTTCTGCGAGGCAAATGCGGCCCAAGGTCGGATCAGCTCATTTGTCGGCCGTAAGGCCTCGGCACCGGGCCCTGAAGTAGCTCGGTTTGGCCAGAGCTCAGCTACTGCTGCCACGGGCCATGCGGCCTAAGAGTCAGTCCAACTCCATTATTGACCCATAAGGCCTCGGCCTTCGGGCCAGGCGGCTCCCGGTTTAGCGAGCTCGACGCTACTCTGCGCGAGCCATGCGACCTAAGAGTCATATGCGGCTCAAGCTGTTAGCCCGCAAGGCCTCGGCGCCGGAGCCCGGTGGGTTGGTTTGACGAGCTCAGCTACTGCGCACGAGGCCATACGACCTAAAGTCGGTCATTTCCGGTATTCAGCTGAGGCACGCCAGTGACTAGTAGCTGAGTTTGACAAGCTCGACGCTACTCTACCACCGGGCCATGCGGCCTAGAGTCCAAATCGGCTCCGGGCTATTCGGCCCCTGAGGCCTCGGCGCGGAGCCTGGCAGTGACTGGTTGTGAGCTCAGCTACTCACGCACAGACCGTGCTTAGCCTAAGAGTTAGTCCATTTCGGTATTAAACTGACGGTGAAAACGTGGTGTGTAAAATGTACGCCTATGTGCGCAAGTGCACGCGTCGCCCCAAGTAATACAGTGTACCAATGGTACGGATATCGATCCTCGGGGATAGGTGAGTTGACTACAGAGATTTACTTTTCAAATATTATCTGGATGTATGTATTGTGTATAAAGTTACTAATGTCTGAAAGTAAATGACAGGCCGATTACGCGGTGTATAAAATGAATGCCTAAGTGCGCAAGTGCACGCGTAGCTCCAAGTAATATAGTGTACTTGCGATACGGATGATCGATCCACGAGGGGAAAGGTAATTGACTACGAGGATGTTCGCCTCCTCGAGATGATATACGAATAAATGATTCTAAGATTGATTTAGATACTAGCGTAACTAAACTATTGGTTTTGGTGAATTGATAATGTAGGAGCCACAGGGTTAAATCTCCACAATAAGTGATCGTTATTCTCCTAAAGATGTTGTTATTGAGATTGTTTTATAACATATCAATGACGAGGTGATCTTGCCTACAGATATCCTCTCGAGGTATATTCGCACATTCAGTGAATAGAATCAGTATATCTCTATCTCGACTCAGTGTTGAAATGTAATGTTCCAACCCAACCACCCTCGGGTTCGGAATATCTCTATTACCGAATCGGCTAAGGCTACTCTACCCGGATCACGAATACCCTCTGTCTCTGTCTCGGATCTTGATTGTAAGTATGTTAATATTGGCCAGATATTATCCATATAATTAACAACAATTATAAATGGAGATGTGATAAATTAACAACAATTGATTAACATGAAAGATTTAACTTCTAATCCATGGTACGTGGCCGAGGGTTTGATGTAACCTAGAAAGAAGTTTAGGAACATCATGAGGAAAGAAATAATATATGTAATATGAAGGACATCTCATGCGATCACGTAAAATAATCGAAAACAATAAGGAAAACTATTACAAAAATCCAAGGAAATCTTTGAAGTCTGTGTTGCAGGTTCTCCAATTCCGTCCTACGGCCCTTAGCGTCCTTAGTGCCCTCGATTCGAGCCCCTGGCATTTAATGATGAGATCAGGAATTTTTGAAGTGACGTCGCTGACGTGATGGCGTGTGACGTGGGGGCGCGTCAGCGGCGATGGGGGCGTCGCGTGACGTGGAAACGTTGACTTACGTAATAGTTGACCTCCGCGTCGTGACTTGGTGACGTCGCGGCGGTGGAGGCAGCTCGCTTGACGTGTGGTGCTTCCTTGCCTACTCCTTATTGCTCCAGCTTCGAAAGATGTTAACGCCTCATCGACACGTATTTCAAAATAAACGCAATAAGAATCTAACGCCAAACTATATAAACTAATGCCAAATAACATGAAAATGCTGAGGCGCGAGTGTAATCGAGTGTTTTAAGCACTCATCACACCCCCAAACTTAATTTTCTTGCTTGTCCTCAAGCGGCCCGACTAAGACGAGGACACAGCCTTTTCGACACCATACAACTAACACTAAGACAATGTGTGCTCATGCTGAAAAATAATGGATCAATTTGGACTAGTCGCATACTCAATGTTTTGCTTTCGATGTTGATGAAGGCATCTGAATGCTTGACTTTGTTAACCGGGTTGGAAGTAGGTGGCTTGACTAGTGCATCAACTCCATGGTGATGATGGCCATTCCCCAAAACCCACATGTGCTCATGGTGGATGGCCTCCAGGGAATATGCCTAAATTCGATACTGAGCTTAAGTTCAACTTACCTGTGGGAAGGCGCGAACTAAACAAGGGATACGAGCAGCACCTATTTATTCGCATGACAAGCAAAACTGAAATTTCACAATAACAAAAGCAAAAAGGAAAAGAACCTAGTGCCAAGCAGTTTTAGTTAAGTGTCCCTGTAGCGGGGTTCCATTGGTGACTCCCCACCAGTTGGTTAAGGGCACCAGGCATTCAATTCCCTTCAAACTTCACCCCGAACACTCAACCAAACTCAATGGCTAGGTTGCGTGAGCGATCCATCTTGTCCCCATGTAGCGGGCGGTGGGAGTCGATGACCCGGCCGGTTGGCTCGGGACATTAGGCACGATAGGCCCTCGGAGGCGTAAGTTCCGATTGGATGATCCCGGCTTATTCCTATACTTATACCTATTTTATCATTTTTTCTTTTCTTTTCTTTTTCTCTTTTCTTTTCTATTGTTTTTGTATTTTCTCTTTTTGGTTGAGGCTGATGTGATCCTCTTTTCATTAGGTGTCTATCCTTGAATGGTTGAATCTCCCTAGGTTGGTTGAACTTTAGTGGTTGTTAAATCTATGCATACTACGCAAGTCACTAATGTGTGTGATAGATAGGGTCTTTGAGAATTGGTGTCTTGCCTGCAGGAATTGGTTCAGCGCCCTTCATATTCGACCTAATTCAGGAGTATCAACGCGACTATATGCCACCAGAACACTTCTATAGTGCAATCAATCCAAAATGATCCTCAATTTTCTTACTTATTGTATGTGTACAACTATCACTATATGCAAAAAAAAAAAAAAAAAAATGTCTGAAACAAATAACAACTTAACAAATGATTCATCAAATCATAAGCAAAAATGCAATACCTGGCTTCAAACAAATATTAACACTACCTACAAGCGCATGCAATACTAAAAACAAAAACACACCCCAATACGAACAACTAACAATACTATAAACTACTAAAACTAAAACAACAACGAAAATAAGCAATGATAAGCAAAACATAATATCAGAACAAAATACCCCCGAACAAAAAGATCAGTGTCCCCGGTAAAAGCAAAATATAGAGGGAAGGGACTCCCATGAATCAACTACTTGGTGGTGGTGGCGGTGGGCGGTGGAAAAGCTAGGATTTGCTTGTGGCTGAGCTTTTTATGGTCTGTTCTTCTTTGTAGGATGATGGCACGATTGGCGAGCGGTGTGCATGTCGGCCGCGGGGCGCCTCCGTGTCACGATAGCGGGGACTCGGTGCTCACGAGGTCTCATCCAAAATCGTCAAAGCGGCTGTCGGGAGGCACCGGGTCCTCGAGATCTGGTGAAGGGCTAGGAGGAACGGGCGGCCGAGGCTGCTGGGGTGGAGGTGGTGGAGGTAGGAACGGACGACGATGTCCTCCTGGGTGTCCTGAGGAATCCATAGCGAGCTTGGAGTAATCGGGCTTCGTCCTCGTCGGGGCACAAAGTGTCCCAGGAGTGTAGACTCCTCGGGTTGCGGGACACGGGTGTGTCCAGCAGTGATATGGCCTTGATAGGATGAAGCCGGGGCCTCGTGTCGTCGAGGGCACCCTGGGGCTTGCTTACCTGGCCCAGAAGATCGAAAGGGTGCCCCCGGGGTTCTTTCGCATCCGGTTGGAGGGATGGCATCCTCGATGCTTACCTTATCAAATGACATATCTTGTAAAGATGGCGTAGTTGAGCAAGGGCGGGGCTGATCACCTCACACATTCGTCGTCGGTATAAGGCCGCGAAGTGATAAGTGATGCCACACCTTGGAATGTAGGCCAAATGCTTGGCAGAAATTCTTTGCGTGACCTTTATTGATCGCCACTCACCACGACCTTTGGTCAACACCGGACAATGACCTCATGATAGTCGGGGTGCTCGTGGCGATCGAAGGAGCCCGAAGGGATATGCTTCGAAGGCCATAGTAGCTATTGATGTTTCCGTGGCAGTAGACCAATACACCACCGCTTTCCCGAGCCTTTTGAGGGGCGTGGGAGGCGGGTTGGCGTGGAGATTCCGAACCACGCTCATGGCGGTTGGGCGAGGGTTGGCCTCAAACACGCTTGACCTTGGCCTCGATGGTTTTCTAAAAAAAATCTTCGGGGTGGTGAAACCCTCTCCTTAATGAAGGATCGGTTTTTGCAAATTCATGCTAAACCGATCCGCGGCTCGGTTACAAAGCGAAGCGTCCAGCGGGAGTCGGGGCCTCAACGGCCCAGGCTCGAAGCAACATTCTGCATTTTGCGGACATCTGTCGAGACAAAACTTCAAACACCCACAATGTGCAATACACGCTAAGGAGCTCAAAAGCTACTTAAGACTTAACACGACTTAAAATATGACTCTTAAAGTAACTCTAAAGAACCTAGTTAACCGAAATGAGAGACCTACGAGGACTCGACTAAATGAAAACACTGAAATAAACCCTAGTCTAATGTACTGAGCTAAATCGGATACGGTGGTGGGAAAGGCCACTATGATCCAAAACCTTAGCTACAATGGGTGACTACGATTGGGTTGAGCAGATGGAGGTCCCCAGCCCAGGTGAGAACCACGAGCGAAGGTCCGAGCACGGCGGCGAGAGGAGCTAGGGTTTTGGGGAGAGGTTTGTGCGAATGAAGGCCAAAAAATGGCCTATTCCTGGTTTAAAACCAGTCTCACGTCGCGACGTGCGAGGCCACGTCGCGACGTGACAGAGAGCTTGATTAGGCGACGTCGCGACGTGTAAAGCAACGTCGCGACGTGGCAGAGGACATATCAAAATGACGTCGCGACGTGGAGACTCACGTCGCGACGTGACAGAGGAGGTGACCAAATGGCGTCGCGGCGTGTAAAAAGCGACGTCGTGGCGTGAAAGATCCGATCGCTGACGTGACAGAGAGCCTTACAATATGACGTCGCGACGTGTATAAGTGGCATTAGCGGCGTGAAAAGTCCGCGTCAGCGGCGGTGAATCACGTCGCTGACGTGACGGAAAGTGCTAAAAATGACGTCGCGACGTGAGAATCCCACGTCGCGACGTGACAGAGAAGGTCTCTCATGAGATTTTCAATACATTATGCAGCCCACTTTTTCGAGAACTCTCCACGTGCGAACTTTATTCCGGTCATTGAACATTGTAAGACACATGCACCACGCTTAGGGTCCAGAATTTAGAACACTTGGGTTGCCTCCCAAGCGCTATGTTTAATGTCGTTAGCTTCGACGATCACCGGATCTCAATGTAGTGAAGCGCAAACCCGGTGGTGATGATTATCTTTGCCACAGCGGTATTAGAGGAATGACTTGCTTGTCGACGGCGCCGCCACCATAGTACGGTTTCAAGCGTTGAATCGCGTGAATGTCCGCTTTCTGGGGTGTGAAACCACACTCCTCCATTGGGAAAGACTTTGGTCAGCATGAGTCGACCATCGAGACTTCAATTTCGGAAGAGCTTTGGCGGGAATTGAATAAAGAACTTGTTGTCGGGTGTGAACTCTTTTCGAGTGATGTGTTTGTGCCGGGCCTTGGTGCTTTTTCCTTGTAAATCGGGGCGTTCTCGTATCTCGTTCGAGACTCATCAAGCTCAACGAGTTGGAAGTAGTCGTTTTTCACCCACGGCTAATGCTGTCCATGTTTAGTTGTGGTATTATGCTTCGATGCTTTCCGATTCCTTTGGAAGATGGCTTCTACCATACGAGCCCGAGCAGGGGACATACGAAAGGGTCTTAAATGCGGTGCGCGATATGCCCGAGGAGGTCATCGTCACATCTTTTAGACGATCCTTTCTGGATTTGTTCTTGTCTTCGAGAATGTGCATTGATTCACGGTTGGATACCTCCTGCTTGTCCATTTGATTGTGGGTGGTATACGAGGATGTCGCTGATAGCGTACTCCATACTTTGCAAAACCTTATCCAATGACCTTGTTGCGAGAAATGTGTACCATTATCCGTGATCAAAGCTCGGGGAGTTCCAAAAGCATTGAAGATATTCTTTAGCGCGAGGTGGAGCCTGGCTTGGCATCATTCGTGCGTGTGAGTCGCTTCTACCCACTTGGAAACATAGTCAGTGCCCGACCAGATGTACAAATTGTATACGATGCGGGGAATGGTCCCATGAGAAATCGATTCCCCATGGTCGAACAACTCCACTTCAAGATAGGATGCATGGGTGGCTCGTCCTTTCTAGAGATGTTCCCGTTCGTTGACACTTGTCACAAGTGGAAACAAATGAATGAAGCATCTTTAAATGAAGGCGATAAAAGCAGATTGTAGAACCTTGGCCCATTTGTTTTACGTCACCAAAGTGTCCACCACTGCGATGAGTGTGACAATGGTTCAAATACTATGCATTTCATCTTCGGGCACACATCTCATATCACTGATCGACCTGAGTGCACATGAGAATAGGCTCTTTGATAGTAGTGTAAGGTGTCGCGAAAACCTTTTTTTCTTCGATAGTTAAAATTACAGGTGGAATCACCTTTGCCACCAAATAGTTCCACATAATCTGCCGAACCAAGGAATTGCCTTCTTATCCTCAATATGAAGTTTCTCATCACGGAAATTCATCGTTCCTTTGAATATCATCTCACGGCCCCTTCCATTGCATGGAAGTAGATGATGCGCCACTAAATTTGATTACATACATCACTTTATTTCTCACGTCGAATTCTTGTAACAGGAGGACCCACCGAATCAATCGGGGTTTGCATCTTTCTTGGTCATCAAATACTTAATGGCGAATGATCGGTATACTGCGACTTCATTTACCAATTAAATATGGCACGAATTTGTCGAAAGCAAAAACGATGGCAATGACTCTTTCTCGGTAGTGGCATAATTCGGTGAGCATCGTTCAACGATCTGCGCGTAGTAGATCACACGAAAGATCTTCTCCAGTTTACGCCCCAGCGCCCCAATTGCATAATAAACGCATCACACATTAGCTCAAATGGAAAGACCAATGCAGACTACCACAATAGGGCCCGAGATCAACATTCTTCAATACGATTGTAAGCATGTATGCGCATTGAAATTCGAGTCGAATGGGATCCCCTGGACTAACAAATTGGATAATGGTTTACGCAATGCGTGAGAAATCTTTTATAAGCCGCCTATAAAATCCGGCAGCCTAGAAAACTTGGATCCTTTCACGAGAAGGAGGTAACCTCAATTGCTTCAATCTTCGCCATCTGCCTTTATCCCTCTTACTTGTCAGATGTCGAGAACAATACCCTCTTGTACCATGAAATGGCACTTCTCCCAATTGAGTACTAAATTGGTGTATCTTAAATGCAGTTCTCAATTTAACTGAGCGGTGTCAATGAATTTCCCATTCTGAAATCGTCCATGAAAATCTGATCGTCTTTTACCATGTCGGAGAATATGGCCATCATGCATCTACGAAAAGTACAGGCATTATAGTCAAGGGCATCCGTCGGAGCGAATGTACCATAGGGAGCAAGTGATGAATGTTGTCTTCTCACGATCTTCGGGCGCTATGGCTATTTAGAGTTGTAACTTTGAACCATCATCAGCGATAATATTCACTTTCCAGGCTAATCGATCGAGCATGCGATCTAGAAATGGCGAGAGGAAAGTGATCTTTAGGAGTGGCCTTTGTTCGATTTTCTATAGTCAATACAAAATTCTCCACCGGTCCCTTTGTTGTTCTAGATGGCATTAAGATATTGTTTCGATCTTGATAGCAGTTATCCCCACTGGTACTACGAGCAGGGGCTTACCGTGCGTATGCGAAATAGATAAATCGCGATATCAGCCATTTAGAACTTCTTTCCGAACTACCTCCTTCATTGTCGGATTCACCTCCTCTGCGCTTCCACTGAGGGCTTGTGGCCATCTTCTAATAAAATACGGTGCATGCACATAGAAGGGCGGATCCCTTTTAGGTGACTAGAGACCATCAGAGTGCTTGTTTGTGATGCGAAGAACTCTCGATAACTTCTCCTCCTCCATTGAGTTAGGGATGATGAAATAATTGCGTAGATTCTACCCCAGTGTATTAATGGCTAGGTAGGTTTTGTTTCCATCTTGGGTGCTTGCTCGATTGATGGGCATTTGTTTAACCACATGCTGGCGATTGGTATTTCGCTTCTATTGTGCCCAAAGAAATCCATCCCGCCGCGTGTTCATGCACCGTTACTCAGGTTCTCATTTGCATCCGCCACTAGGCTAGTCTCCAAAGGGTCAGTGAGACCACTTTGGTTAGACACTATAGCCTCTACTATATCAACCATTAAGCACGTATCACTTTCTGCTGGGTGTCGTACTGCTTCGAAGACATTGAATTTCACTTCTTCTTCTTGTACTCTTAGCTTCAGTTCGCCTCTGCATCAATCATTGCTGCGCCGGTTGTAGAAAAGGTCTTCCAAGATAATCGGTATTTCATCTTCCTCGTATGCAAAACTATGAAATCTCTGGCTGGGAAAGATAAACATCCGACCTTTACTAAGACATCTTCTATTTATCCCTCTCGGGTGCTTCAAAGATAAATGCATAATTTGAAGAGTGACATGTGGTCGGACAGACTTCTCCTAATCCCAGGCAGCTTAAAGATGGATAGGGGCATAAGATTAATCTCTTGGCACCCAGATCACACAGCGCTCTTTCAAAAATAGCATTTCCAATTGTGCACGGGATAGTGAAACTGCCTGGGTCTTTGAGTTTCTGCGGTAGCTTTCTCTGAAGGATGGCACTGCATTCCTCGGTTAAGTTTACCGTCTCAAAGTCTGCTAATCTTCTCTTCGAGACAAAATGTCTTTCTGAACTTTATAAGCGGGCATTTGCTCTGGGGCATCGGCAAATGGGATGTTTATATGCGACTTTTGAAAACATCCATAAACCGTGAATTGCTTATCGGTTTATGTTTCTTGAGGCGTTGTGGGTAAGGGACCGGTATGCGACCTTCGCCGCTAGGGTCTCTATTGTTGTTTCTCCGTATTTGTTCTTTGTGCATCATCTTTGTCTGGCGTGTGATCTCCTCGGTCTCCTACTTGCTCTGGTCGGGGTTGTACTTGTGATTCCAAATCTCCCTTCTTGGTGTGGCTGCTTTAACGTGTTTCATTCCCCTCTCTTTCTTGGATTTACCTCTGAATTGCTCGACGAAAGCCAGGTTGCCTTTACGTAGTAGGCTCGCCATTTGGCCATTTGTGCCTCAAACTCCTTAGTTGTCTTTGCTTGATTGTTTAGCTGGGTTGTTCTTTGGCGCATGTTGCCTTGGTTTCATTCATAAGCGCGAATGAAGTTAACATCTGTGCTGAGAGCTTGCTCTAAATCCGACTTCTTTTAGGGCGGTTCATTAGCTCGGTTCGATTGCGTATTGTTACGATTGTTCCTCCATCCATACCCTTGGTTGTTTTGATTGTGCAGTTACGATTGTTACGCCATCCTTGTCCACGATTAAATTAAGTATTATTACCCCATCTGGTCCCTTCTTCTTGTGATTGATTACAGTTAAACCTCGATACGTCTGCCGGGCTTGCTCTGCGATAGGGGTTTCTGGCCCGACAATCACGCACTACTATGCGACCCCACAAAATTCACCACGGTTCCCGGGGGTTTAGTGCGTATGGCATTAAGTGTTCCTAGCGTCATTCAGCGCTTAGTTAAACGTGCCATGATTTACGGATATTGAGGACTTCATTGTATGTGCCACTCACTTGTGTTCCGCGGTGTAGCCTTCTCTCTAGGCCAGCGATTAGTGTTGGTTCTGACATCTTCCAATGTCTCCGCATCTACGCTGATTACGTGGTTTTCTTCATCAATGATCCTCCAGTACGAGGCATCTATCATTGTTCGGGTTGTATTTCTCGGACCATTGTAGAAGGTGTGGACTTGCATCCATCACGGTTAGTCGGTGGTGAGGACACTTATGGCAATTCATGGAACTTGTCCCATCAAACATGAGTTCTCCCTTCAAGTTGTCCAAATGTGTTGATTTCTTGCACTAGTTGTGCAATCTTGAAGGTGGAAAGAATTTGGTGAAGCTTTGTACCGACTCGTTCCATTGTAGTAATGGAGTGCGGTGGCTGGCCCGGTTGTGATAGCAGCTCACATCCGGTGAGTGGGAATAGCACTTAATCTTAGGGCTTCTTCAGTGACCCCGTTGTATTTGATGTTATCGCAAACACCGGGGAAGTTAGTCAAATGCAGCGGGTTCTCATGGGGTGATCCATTGGAACGATATGTTAAGAAGCATTTATGCGTGGCCGATTTGGTGAAATTGTTTGCTTGGATTGGCGGTAGTCGTTCTTGTCTGAACAAGCTTGTTACAGAGGTAGAGCGAACTCATCTGTAGCGTATGCGGATGATGCGGGTATGAATGGCACGGCGCTTGATTTCTAGTTCGAGCACCTACGTGGTCGGTTGTTCCGCCTTGAAAATCTTGTTCTTGTTATTTTCCATGGTATTGAGTTCTACTGCGATGCATTCTGTTCTCGGCAACGATAAATGCGAAGTCTTTACGGCTCGGATCACCACAAGTGTTGATTAATTCGGTTTAACATCGCATGTACTCAAAACATCTTCATGATAACACACCCGACTAACAAAACCCGATTACTAGTGCCTTAAAAATAATAAAAAAATAAAGAAAAATTCAGAATATTATCTATGTGCTTACTACTCTATATCAATTTAAGCCTTTCCCGACAACGGCGCGAAAAGCAGCGGGCCGATTACGGTGTATAAAATGAATGCCCTAAGTCTTGCCGAGTGCAGCGTAATGGCGCCTGTTAACACTTCCGCGTGCGGATATGGAATCCACGGGGAAAGGTAAATTGACCGATCTGCCTCTCGGACAATATACGAATAAATGATTCTAAGATGGAATTTAGATACTAAGCGTAACTAAACTATTGGTTTTGGTGAATTGATAATCGCAGGAGCCTAGGGTTAAATCTCCCCCTTGTCACATTCGATGGATTATTCTCTAAAGATGTTATTTATTGAGTTTATAACATATCAATGTGAGGTGATCTTGCCCTCGAGATATCCTCTCTCGAGGGTATATTCGCTATTTCGTGAATAGAATCGAGTATCTCTATCTCGGCTCGGTATTCGAAATGCTTAATGTTGACAAAACCACCCTCGGGTTCGAGATATCTCTATTACGAATCGGTAGAGCTACTCTACCCGGATCCTGAGATACCCTCATCTCTCGAATCTCGGATCTTCGATTGTAGAGTATGTTAATATTGGCGGATATTATCATATAATTAACATGCGGTATAGAGCGAGATGTGATAAATTAATATGATTGATTAACATGAAAGGTTAACTAATCCATGATGCGCGCGAGGGGTTTGATGTAACCCTAGAAAGAAGTTTAGAACATCATGAAGGAAAGAAATAATATATGTAATATGAAGGACATCCTCATGCGATCCATAAAATAATCAAAACAATAAGGAAAAACTAATACAAAATCCAAGAAATCTTTGAAATTACGTGTTACGGGTTCTTAATTCCGTCCCTCACGGCCACGATCCTTGATGCCCTCGATTCCGAGCCTCGCATTTAATGATGAGATCAGAGTGCAGGCTGACGTCGCGGCGTGATAAAGCGATGGGGCGCATCGCGGCGTGGGGCGTATGACGTGTGAGTAGGTGGAAACTTACGTAATAGTTGACCTCCACGTCGTGACTTGAGTGTCCGACGATGGAAGCATTGCAACGATGGCGGTCTTCGCGCCTACTCTAACATTGCTCAACTTCAAAAGATGTTCTTCTTGCTCTCATCAACTGCCATTTCCAAAATAAACATGAGATCTAACTTTTAAACTATAAACCAAATGCCAAATCTTGAAATAAGGCGTGAGTGTAATGCGAGTCATTTAAGCACTCTATGGGTAAATAACCAGCGATGAAAAATTACTATCTTGATGGAACTGAGGTGTGTGCCCTGCCACTTTCAATGATTATTTCTCTTACAAAGGTGATATTATTATTATTCAATACGAGTTCATGTTTATTAATGGCGAGGTGATCTTATTGCAGAACACTTTTTCTAGAGTCTTATTAGCTGTTAACTAATGATGAACATCTCTACCCGACTGTGCTCTAAATGCTTGAAATGTTCTAACAGCAATTGCCACCTTAGGATCGGAAATATCTACATTCAAGTCAACCCAAAGAAGCGCACTACTCATATCTAGGTATCCTCTCTTCTCAGATAATCTCAGGATCTCAGTATGATCATACTAATCTTTGACGAAACGTTCTGAGTATGGTGATCACGGATGTGCGATTATAATGAATCATAACCGAATAATATAAATTAGTAAACTTTAATCATTCGCGTGACGAGGGGTTCCAATAATACCTAGGTATAGATCTGCAAGAACATAATGAATAAGAAAATATCAATAGGCGTATATAAAACATCTCGGTTCTAATATCGAAAACAAAGAAGAATACAATCGCGAATATATACCCGGATCGATGTCACTGCGCGCCGATTTTATTCTCTGATTTGTAAGATTCTGATCTCGACCCTTCTCAAATTACGCACCCTTTTTTTGATTTTAATGATGAGGAGCACTATGGCGGCGTCGCGGCGTTGGCTTGTTGACTTGCCGTGGTGGTGACGGCCAGCAGCGTTGGGGCGCGATACGGCGATGGGGGCGTGTGGGCGACGATTGGAATCACGACGTGGGCGATGGCGTTGGAATCACGACGTTCGAGTGGGAGGTGATGATATTGAGTGAAACGACGATTACTAACATCTTCGTCACAATGCCTCGTACGCTCCCAGTGGCACAGCAGCGTCTTTTTGCTCGATGCACACACGTACACACGTCACCAATCGGTATCTAGCAAAAACTATATGAAATTAAATATAAAATAAATGTAACGAAAGAGCCAGAAGCCCAGGATATAATATATGAGTGTTTTAGGCACTCATCACTTTAAACTTATTTCTTGTGTCCCCCGAAAGAATGACTAAGCCTAATTCACTTTCACAATGTGCTAAAGTCACAACAAAAATAATTGCTCACATGATAGATAGAGGATCAAATTGGGCTATTCACACCTACAGTTCTATTTGAAGTGCAGGGATTAGCAAGGTGTTCGAGATGTCGGAAAAAATTTAAGTTGGGCATTAAAAGTAGCCAAGTGTCTTAGCCTGCGATATATTCAATGGCCTTTCAAATGATCCTATGTGTATGAAATGACCTCCAGTGTACACTTAAGTTTCGAGCCCCCGAGCACGAGTTCGGCTTCTTTGGTGGTGAAATCTAACTATAAAGGATAGAAGCAGCACGCTTAAATGCTAATATATCTACTCACTGCATAGGAGCAAACTAGTGTCCATAAGTTTATGTTAAGTGTCCGTAGTAGCGAGGGATGGAGTTGGTGACTCCCCACCCGGTTAGTTAAAACCTTAGGGCATTCAGTTCCTCGAAACGTCACCTGAACACTCGACTAAACCTAAGGGCTAGTTGTGGGAAACTTCCATCTTACATCCCCATGCAGCGAGTGAAGTCGATAAACTCTGGCCGAGTTGGCTCGGGCATTGGGCTTTGAAATGCCCCTCGGGTGTGGGATTAGGTGTTCCACTTATTCTATCTCTAATTTTCTCCCAATTTTTTTTTTTTTTTTTTTTTTTTTTTTTCATTTGAGACTCAATCCTCTTTTATTCTGGTGTCCCACGTCTCTTTAGTGTTTAGAGATTCCACGGTTTGTTGGGCTTGCCAGTGGTCGGGCTGGGGTACCTAGGCATACCAGAGATCATCACAGTGTGGGTGTGATGGGCTCCATAGAAATGGTTTCTTGAATCAGAGATGACTGCGCTAGCCACTCCTTCTCCTATTGACTAATTCAGACATTCGAACAACAGTGCCCAGCCTTTTCTTTGTTGACAGGTGGATTAAACTCTGATTTGATCCCTATTCTAAAGCATGCCATATGCGGCTCTGGGTGACACACCTACACATGTATATGATCTACCTAAAACACACACAAGACTAAAGCATAAACTCGATATCTAGATGAGCAATTGTAAGAAATGAAACTAAGCGAAATGCAAACTAACTACGCAAAAAATGTAACTAACATGCATGAATTAAAAACACTACGACATAAAAGCGTACAAAACCCTAATCTACGAAAACCGAATAACACCTACCCGAACAAAAATATCCAGAACCTTATCCTTGTGATACAAAAAAGCGATGGGGGTGAGAACTCCCACGGTGATCTGGGTCCAGCGCGGTGGTGAAAGGCGGGTAAGTGGTGGTGGTTGAGGTGGAATCACGGCCCGAGCAAGGCTGAGCACAGATCTGTGCTAAAGAATAGTGGGCTGATTGGCGACAGTGCCACATCGCGCGAGCGCCTCCGTCTGTGGCAGTGATGAGGACTGGTGCTCCTGGGTCTGGAATCCGAATCACATCGAGCTTCCCGATGAGTAGAAACCTTGCCGGGTCCTCAAAGGTGGATGAGGGTGGGGCTGCCTCAGTGGGTGGCTGTGGTGGTGGTAGAGGCCGGATGGGCGGGTGACACTTGATGTCCCCACTGGGATCGGCTCGGGAGTCGGCGAGGCCCCGATGGTCGGGGCTGCGTCTCAGTGCGGGGGCTCGTGGCGGAGTTCTGGGCCTTAGGTCGTGGCACACCCGGTTTGTCTCTCTTAACTGATATTGCCTTGATAGGGTGTAACCAGCCTCAGTGTCATCTACTGCAAGGCACCCGGCTGGTTACTAAGCGAAGATGAGAAGATTACCCCAAATTCATCTTAGCGTCGATTTTATGGAGGATGTGGCATCCTCACATAACGCAAACATCAAAAGGGATATCTGGATGATGGCATGGATTGGCGAGGGGGCACACTTGGCTATCACTTGCTACGTTCGTGTGAATGAAGCGGCCTGATGAAGTGATCGCGAACTGCTGGATATAGGCAGTGCTTGGCGCGGTGATGGCCCTCGTATTGAGTTTTCCGCCGTGACCATTGGTCGACACCAGTCTCGGGGTAGTCGGGATGTTTCGTGAAAGTCGATCAAGCGATACGAGGGGACATGATCGGACTATAATAACTGATGCGACTCATGCGGAAATTAGGCCAGTACTCCACCGCCTTGAACCTTTTTGGCGGCGTGGGAGGCGGGTGTCGTAAATTCTCGCACCACACTCATCGTCGCTGGATGAGGTGGTTGGCAAAGTGCCCGCCATCCCTTGGCCGCGATCGTCTTTCGGAAAAAATCATCAGGGTGGTGAAAACCCTTCTCCTTGATAAACGATCGGTTCTTGAATGGTGCGAGAGCCGATCGGCGCTCATTCACGAACCTCGTGACATCATCATAATTTAAATTCGGGTCCTCATTTGGGCCAATGTGCCCAGCTTGACCTTACGCCTTTTCGAGACATAGGTGCTTGACACAGAGCTCCTAAAAGGTCAATGAACTCGAAAGGTACTAAGTTGGTACTCTAGGTTGGCTAAGCGATATACCGTACACCCTCTGAAACCCAGCTATCTGACTAAGGCGAAGACGGTGACAGAGACAGACGGGGCGTGGGACACTCGACCACCTAGCGGACCTAAACTAGACCCCGAGGAAGATGGCTGAGCCCGAGAAGGAGGGACACCTGTGCGGGTGAAGGAGGGTAAGCCCGGGACGGTGGGTGAGAGTGGGGATGGTGGAGAATGAAGTGTGTGGTGGTGACGATGGTGTGGAGATGATGTCGAGGGAATCTGAACAAGATCTCACGGCCAGGATGTGGAAGGAATTGAATCGCAGGGTGGGGTGGCTTGGTGGTGCAGGGATTGGCTAGGGTTGGAGTGGGGGTGGGGTGGAACAACAAATGAAGGATTTGGGCCTTCGCCGGGGGGCGGCGTCGCGGCCGTTCGAGACAACGTCATGGCGTTGCGCAGAGGACATTTTCCAAGCGTCGCGCGGCGATTCAGTCAGCGTCTGCGATGTTCCGGAGGATAACAGTAATCAGCGTAGCGGCGTTGGGAACTCTTGTCGCGACGTTCAAAGGATGTAAAAATCAAGCGTGCGGCGATTAAGGGAAGTTTTCGAAATCAACGTCGCGACATTGGGAACTCACGTCGCGACGTTACAGAGGATGGTGAAAATCAACGTCGCGACGTTGGAGATCAACGTCGCGACATTCCAGAGAGTATCAAAATCAACGTCGCGACGTTGGGATCTCACGTCGCGAGGTTCCAGAGAAGGGTAAACTTGACGTCGCGACGTTTCAAACGTCAGCGGCGTGGAAACAACGTCGCGGCGTTCTGAGAGAAGGCTTGAAATACAAAAATTGACAAAGGTCTAAGATAAAGGAAACTCCTGCATGCAATTGGGACTCGGGACTTTTCTTAGTGCATCGACATAGCGGATCCTCTCGGTACAGCGTTAGCGAGTCACGGTAAACAACCCGCGAAAGAACTTGATTAAGTCTGGGTGACCTGCGTGAGCGACTGGCAAAGCGAAAATAACTAAAAATCAGAACCGCAAAAAGTAAAATTGCATGAAAATAAACTTGAGTTGCCTCAATGATGTTTAACGTCGTTAGCTGGCGCGAAACAAAATTGCTAGGGACTGAGCTCTTATGATCTCTTGCGCACGTCATCGATGCGGTCGAAGGAATGATCGCGCGCCATGGAACTGCCTCAGAAATACGGCTTGTAGTTGGGTGTGGTGGCGTGAAGATGTGCCACTCTCGAGGATGTGTAATCGGCTCAGCGGGTGTGAAAGACAGTCCCAGCTGTGAAGGGCCCGGACCATCTAGACTTGATTTTCGGAAAGAGTTTAGGCGAGAATTAAACGGTAGAACTTGTTACTCGAATTCCTTCTGGTAATGTGTTTATCGTGCCAGGCTTTGTCTTTCCTTGCCAAATCACGGGCATTTTAAGCTTCATTCTGAATTACGTCTGTAGTTCAACACGGCATGCGATCCTTCTCACTGCTAGTGTCTTGTCATATTGATTCTTAGGAGTTTGCCCGATGACTCGATGCTCGATTCCGCGAGGAAGATGACACGCGCTTTCCGCTAAACAATTCGAAGGGAGATTATTCCCAGGTGTTTAAAAACGTTCGGTGTGCGAGAGTGCATCCTGTCTTTTGGAATAATCCTTCTGAGCTGTTAAGAAAGCTGTCTTCTCTCTGGGCGGATTTAATTTCTCGATTAGAGCACCTCTGGCAGCCCCATTTTATTTGGATGATATCGCGAGATGTACGATGGCGTGCCCCGTACTTTGCGAGACCTTGTCAACCATCTTGTTGCAAAAATAGTACCATTATCTATGATCGGTCTTTCGAGGGTTCCAAATCGTGAGAATATGTGGCTGCGAAGCGGAGTCACAACTAGCCATCGTTAGTGCGGGTCGAAATCGCCTTCCAACCCGCTTTGAAACATGGTCGACGGCCCGGCCAGATGTGTACAAGTTGTTGTTATAAGATGGAAATGGTCCGTAAATCATCCCCCATAGGTCGACGAGTTCTGCCTTCCCGAATGGGGTGCGTTCGATCTTTCTAGAAATACTCCCGATGCGTTGACATTTGTCACATGTGGATATGAAGCTGATGCACATCTTTGAATAAAAGTCGGCGATAGAAACTGATTGAAATTGCCTTAGTGGTGTTCTGGCCTGAAATGTCTACATGGTGAGAGTGGCGATGGTTCAGTATCTTTGTTCATTTCTCGGGCACATCTGGGATCCTTGGGATCCAGGCGCGATGTTTGTAAAAAGTGGCTCCTCCCAATGGTAGTGTTTGGGGTCTGGCGCCAGTTTTTAATTAATAGTTAAGTGCGGAGGAATTGCCTTGAGCTACCAGAATAATTCGCATGTCTATGAGTGTGGGCGCCCTCTTGTCTTTAATAGCTGGGATTAAGCTCATCGAAAAGTCATCATTCACCTGAATATCATCGCTTACCCCCTCCAATCGTGAAAGATGATGCCTGGAGTTCTAGTGCACTTTCTTGATCTTTAATCTCAACAGCCGAAATTCTTCCCGCGACAAGGCCGTGGACCCAGCGGGGCTTGGCGTCTTTTTGGTCGCCAGTATTTAATGGCGAGGAATGATCGTGTGGGTTACCACCTTTATTTACCAATCAAATAAGGCCTGAATTTGTCAAAAGCAAAAACAATAGCCAAAAGTTCCTTCTCTGTAGTGGCATAGTGGTAGGCAGCTCGGTGAGGTTACGCATAGTAAATCGCAGGTACCACCGTTTACGCTGACCACTTTGCCCACGTCGCCTTATCGTGACGTCACACATAAGTTCAAATGGTAAGGACCAATGCAGGGCCCTGAGCGATAGGAGGCGACACCCGACTTATCTTTTCGACGAAAATGCGTAAACACTAGAATGAACTCAAATAGAATTATAACTTGGTAGAAGATTGAATATTGGTTTGATTTGAGAGAAGTCTTTGATGAAAGCAGCATAGAATCGATGGCCTAAAACTTATGATCCCTTTTTGCGAGTGAGGTGGAGTAGTTTTCAATTGCTTCAATCTTTGCTTTACGATCCGCCTCTACATTCTCTTTGTATGAAATCGGAGTAATGAGTACAATACCCTCACCTTCAGCACAGTAACCTTCTGATTAGTCTTAAGTTGGTCTCTTCACATCTTGTAAGACTGATCTCAAATTCTCGGCGATTTGGTTGTCAAATGAATTACCCCGATACCGAAAAATCATCCATGAAGACGTTTCGATTGTCTTCTCAACCATGTCGGAGAAATGGCCATCATACATCAGATTGAAATGTGCGATTGCATTGCAGTCTAAAGGGCATGCACGAATGCAAATGTCCCATGGGGACATGTGAATGTGATCTATCTGATCTTGAGGGCTATAGAATTTGATTGTAGCGGAGTATCCATCCAAAAGCAATAGTATTCATGGCCAGGCTAATTGATCAAACATCGATCTGAGAAATGGCAATGGGAAATGATCTTTCAGTGGCTTTGTTGATTTCATTAATCAATACAAATCCTCCGCCCGGTGGTAATTCGAGAGCGTGTAGTAATATGTTGTTCTCGGAGTTCTTATGTGGCCAGTTGTTCTATCTTTCTTGGTGCCACTTGGTAAGATTCTTATACCTTATGCGAAATAGGATGAATTACCCCAGTATCCGTACTTGATACCTCTTCGGTTCACCTCTTTCATCACGGATTCAACCTCCTCTGTGCTTTGCGAAGGTTTATGCCCGTCTTGACCAATACGATGCATGCACATGGAAGAGCGAATCCCTTTCAAATGTTGCAGAACCGTCAAGCGCATTTTATGGTCTCTAAGGACCCTCAATAACTTCTCCTCCTACAATTTAGTCAAGGATCTTGAGATGATCCAGCTGGTAAAGTGGATGCTACCCCAAGGTGTGCATGCTTCAAATAATTTGGAGTGGGTTTTGTTCATCTTGGGTGGTGTTACAGATGGCATTAGCGTTTAGCCTTCACTGAGATTAGAGTATTTCCTCTATTAATGGGTCGAAGAGTCCATCATTTAACATATTCCTCTGCCTCTTGGCTCATATTCTCGAGAATCATTCTCAGCTAGAGGCTAGCCTCGGTCGGTGAGACCACTTTGGCTGAACAACTATAGCCCTCTCTTATCTACTGCCGTGAAGCAAGTATCACTCTCTGCTGGATGTCTCACTGCTTCAAACACGTTAGAAACTTGACTAGTGCACTCTCAATTTCATTCTCCTAGAACATCAATCATTACTTTGCAGTTAGAAATGGTCTACCAAGACATGGGTATTTCTTTATCTTCTTCATATCTATCTGATGAAATCTGTACAGGAAGGAATAAACTTGTCAACCTTTACCAAGACGCATCTTCTATTACCTCTCGGATAGCTAAAGATCTGTCGGCAAGAATTTGAAGTGTATTTGTAGTTGGGGCGGGCCTCACCTAATCCCAGCATTTAAAAATGGATAAGGGCACTGAGATTAATGCTGGCACCCCAGATCCACGAAAGAGCTCTACCGAAGATAGCATTTCGATGGTGCATGGGACCAGTGAAACTACACGGGTCTTTAAGCTGCGCGGCGGCTCCTCACAGTATGGCACTACATTCTCGGTTAAGTTAACTGTTTTATCAACCAGCATGTTGATATGTTCTTAGTTTTCTGTGTGAGAATAGAGAGTGTTGATCAAATGGGATATTGATGTGTAACACGAACCTCCGTGAATTTAGTGGCGTTTATCCGACTTATGCTTCCTTGGCGTTGTGGATGTGGAATTGGTGGGTTGTCCTTTGCCCGATGAGTGTTTCCTATGAATGTTTCTCTGAGTTGTTCCTTATCTTGCCTCATCATTACGAGCAGTGATGACTCTCGATCTCCACCTCCTCCTCTTGAGGATTGCCCCTTGGTCTCGATTCTTACTTCTGGCATAAGCGCGCACGGCATGATGCGTTCCCATCTCTTCTCGGTTTGCCGAATTGCTTAGTAAAGAACCGGTTGCCTTCTGTCGATAAGTTAGCCATTGACCCGTTTGTACCTCAAAATTTCTATTTGTCTTTATGATTATTGGCCCAGGTTGCTAGCTGTGCATGCCGCCTTGGTCTCTCATTCATGACGAGTGAGAGGTTAACATCTGTCGAAAGACACTACAAAGTCCGCTTTTCTCGAGGAGGTGGTTCACTAACTTCGGTTCGATGGCATATTACGATTATTCCTCGTCCAGCACGCGATTGTTGCATTGCTGATTAGATTATTACTTTGCCAGCCTTGATTTTGATTCGATGGTGTTCTGTGCGTCCATGCTGGCGTGATTGATTACGGTTGAACCTTGACACGTCTTTGGGCTACTCAGCGTTTGGTTTCTGGCCCGACACTATGCGTGTCTTGTCCCTCAAATTCTACAAACTCGGGGTTGGTCTGTATGGCATTCAGGTTCCTTCTTTGTCCCTATTTAGCTGACAGTCATTTGTGCCCATGAGTTAAGCTTGAGGTTAAATAAGAACCTCATTATTGATTCCCCTCTTGCTTTTCTTGTGTAGCCTTATACTCTAAATACCTTGATTTGTATGTGGTTGACATCTTCTAGGATTTCTGTAAGCATTACGTGGTTTTTCTTTCGTGTGCTCCCTCCAGTAGAAATGATGTAATTCTAATTAGCATTCTCGAGACCATTATAAAAAGTGTGGACACATCCATCACGGTCGGTGGTGTGGGCGACCTTCTCAAATGGATTCGTGGAATCTATCCGCACGCCTCTGCTAGTTCTCCCCACAGTTTGCCAAAAGTGTGATCTCTTGCACAAAGGCGTGCGATTTTCGAGTGGGAAAGAACTTGGTGGGAATTTACTATTGTTCACGAAACAATGGAATACAGTGGTAGTGGTTAGAGCAATGCTTAGCTCTTTATCACTGATGACGGTGGAACAATGTCATGACTTTGAGAGCTTCTCAAGTAACCCATTGTACTTGATGCGTATCGCAAACTTCAAGTTGGTCAAATGCATATTCGGGTTCTCGTAGGGTAATCCGTAGCAAGTGTTACGAAGCATCTATAATAATGTTCTTGACTTGGGTTCGAAGTTGTTTGCGAATGGGTGGTGCGTCGATGGCTGTGCACGAGCGGCCGGAGCAGGCGGAGTGCAAACTCCTCCCAACAACATGTATGGATCATACATTTGTGCTATCTCGCGGCTGGGTGCTTGATTCCTTCCCGTTATTCCCATTTCGGCCTCTACGTGGCTCATTTGCCTGATGCTAAGATCTGTGGTTCCTTCCACATGTCCATGTTTGCTAAATTTAGTACAATTCGGGTTCTCTGCTCTCGGTGTCATTACGTGTAAAGTTCTTTAGCTCGGGATCGAACGGATGTTGAGTGACGATCTCGTCGTTGCATGTACTCACGAAATCTAAGCGCAATCATACGAAACAACAAGACGAATTACCGGCGCTTGTAATATGAAATAAAAACAAAAATTTCCGGAAGTAATATCTAGTGTGTTCTCTATATCACTAAGCTTCATCCTGTGGCGTAAAGCAGCAGTGAAAACGTGGTGTGTAAATATACGCCTATGTGCGCAAGTGCAATCTTAAATGTCTGATGCTTGCAGTGGTGCGGATATCGATCCTACTCGGGGATAGGTGAGTTGACTACGGAAATTTACTTTTCAAATATTATACGGATGTGTATTGTGTATAAAGTTACTAATGTATCTGAAAGTAAAATAATGGCGATTTGAAAAGAATTGCATGTGATGGAGACTAGGGTCATGTCTCCCCACATACTTTATTTCTTAAAGGTGATATTATTGAATGGGTTATGGTTTATTAATGGCAAGGTGATCTTATTTACGAGACCTCTCTACGAGGTGTGTGTCGCCTATTTAAGCTAGTAAATTGAGTGTATCTCTACTGACTCGGTACTAAATGCTTAAATGTTCTAACATCAATTACGCACCTTCGGGATCGGAAATATCTTTATTTACGAATCAACTAAAGATTTTTCTACCTCATATCCCTAGGTATCCTCATCTCTCGAATCTCGGATCTCTAGTATGATCATACTAATGCGCGAAATATTGCATATGTTGATCCTGCAGGATGTAAAGCGATTATAATGAATCATAACTCAATGAATAATATAAATTAATAAACTTTAATCCATTCAAGCGTGACGGTCAACAATACCTAGGTATAGATCTAGAACATAATAGACCAAGAAAATATCAATGAAGGCGATATATACAAAACATCAGTTTCTTTATCCAAACAAAGAAGAATATACAAATCACGGGCTCTTCTCCCATATGTAGTGTCACTCTTGCATGATTTCCGCGCCTCGATTTGTCCAGATTCCGATCTCGGAGCCCTCTGATGCACCTTTGGCACTAAATGATGAGAACTACTCGCTAGAAGTCGCGTTACAAGCGTCGCGGCGTTCTTGCTTGTTGACTTGCCGCGATGGATTGTGGCGTCGCGGCGTTGGGGCGATATGCGTTCCCGAGACATCTTCATACGTGCACTCCTTACACTCCAAAATTCTTCCCACTTGACTGCCTTTTGCTCCACGCTTTTTGCATCACGATCACCGAATCGGTATCGACCACAAAAACTGAATTAAATATAAAATAGCTGAAAATGAAGGCCAGAAGCGGGTGTAATATGAGTGTTTTGACACTCATCAAAGCCCTAGGACTCGGCGCCAAAACCCAATAGCTCCCCGGTTCCAGCCAGAGTTAGGCTACACAGTCATACGGCCTAGAGTCGAGATCAGGCTCGGGCTATTCAGCATGGAGCCTCGTGCCCGGAGCCCCGGTAGCTCGGTTGTGAGCTCCACTATACACGAGCCGGCTGTAGCCTAAGAAGTCATATCGGCAAACTGTTAGGCTCATAAGAGCCTCGACACACACGGAGCCAGTGCTTCGGTTTGTGAGCTCCACTACCTGCCGAGCTATTCGACCTAAGAGTCGGATCGGCTCGGGCTATTCAGCCCTTAAAGCCTCGACGCCGAAGCCCAGTAGCTGTTTGTGAGCTCACTACTCTGCCACGAGACCGTACGAAACTGGGGGTCAGTCAGCTCGGGCTATTCGTTATAAGGTCGGCGCCCAAAGCCCAATAACTCAGTTTGACGAGCTCTACTACTCTGCACAGGTCATGCAGCCTAAGAGTCAAATCAGCTCAGGCTATTCAGCCCACAAGGCCTCAGCGCTCGGAGCCCAGTAGCTTAGTTTGACGAGCTCGACTACTCTGCGCAGGCCATGCAGCCGAAGTCATATCCAGCTGCGGGCTGTTCGTGAGGCCCTCGGCGCCTGGGAGCCCGGTGGCTCGGTTTGACCGAGGCTCGGCCTCTGGGACCATGTGACCTGGTCGGATCAGCTCGGTACCATTAGGCCCGTAAGGCCTCGGCACCGAGCCAATGACTCGGTTTGACAGGCTCGACTACTCTGCACGAGGTCATGCGACCCTAAGGTCGGATCAGCTCGGCTGGCTGATTTATAAATTTTCAGACTCCGGGAGCCTGGTAGCTCAGTTTGACGAGCTCCTTACTCTTACCCACGCAGGCCATGCGGCCTAAAGTCGATCCAGTTATTTATTGTCGACCCTGAGGCGTAGTGCCAGAGCCCGACTCGGTTTGTGAGCCGACTTCTCCTACAGCGAGGACATGCCGTAGCCTGAGTCGGTGCTTCGGTGTCGGCCCTGAGCCTCTGACACCGGGAGCCCAGTCTCGGTTGGCGAGCTCGACTGCTCACAAACCGGGCCGTGGCTAAGAGTGAGATCGGCTCGGTATTCAACTTGTCAAGGCCTCGCGCCAGGGCTTGTCTTTCGGTTGGCTGAGCTCCACTACTTTGCCACCAGTCATGCGACCTAGAGTCAAATCATTTCGGGTTATTGACCCACAAGACCTCGGTAGCCCGAGCCCGGTATTTCGATTTGGAGAGCTCGGGCGGCTTAACTTAAACCATAGCTGTTTTGCTCCCGAGCTCGAGGCCGCTCGACTCGGTGTGCAGCCCGAGAAGTGGTCGACTCATGCGAGCGGTGTGAGAATGCGCCGTGCGGGGTCTAGATCCCTCGATCTTCCTATAACCGTCCCGGAGTAGGAGTTGCGGTGGAGCTCCCACGGCCGACCTCCTCGGTCGGCGTTCCAGGGTTCCTCGGAAGCCTGCGACGAGCCCGTGTTGCTGTGTATGCCTCGCGTGATTCATCTTTAACGCCGTATTCTTCTTTAGACTCCGCGACACTTACAGGATGTAAGAAGATCATCCTAACCATACGAAGCTCATGCCCGGGACGCGCCCGTCCGGCCTCCCCAACGAGTCATTTATACGACTCGCGGCTCGTCCAGACCTCCAGAAGCTCACCTTGGCGCTCTCAGCCCCAGACCTGCAATCTCTCCTGCTGGCAGAACGCGTCTTGAAGCGCGGGTATGCTTCATCTGGGGGAGGACAGCTTCCTTGCCTCTCGGTCATTCGATGCACCGTCCATGACCCAGTCACAGCAGAAGAGGGAAGCCACCACCATATATAGCTTAGGGCATCTTTGGCGGCATACGTTTAGATTGGATTTTTGGCTAAACTCTTGAATGAGTAGCCACGCCCACGTCAGCGCGAGATCGACGCTCGACACGAGACCCGATACCTGACCGGGGTGAAGTCATTACGGCCAAGTGCTGGGAACTTACGGTGACCGCGGAGGGATAGAGCCTTCCCTCAGCGGGGCGGCGAGCGGGCCTCTTGAGGTCAAAATGCTAGGATGGGCGGGGGCCGCACATGCGAGCTCGGCGTTGAGGTAATTAGCCATCCCAGCCAATTTATAGTCTTCCTTCGTCCGACCTCGAGAAGGTGAAGCCTTCTGCGCGGAGGATTTAAGTGATGGGCATGGCGATGGCGTACTCAGTGCCTCGGAAGGAGTGCCTTTGGGACTGGTGAGGCTGCCCAGGCTGAGCTTTAGGGACTCGGCCGGGGAGCGCGATGTACCAGATGTTCGAGACGAGGGGGTAGAAGGGGGGAAGAGGAGAGGCCCGATTTCGAAACCTTGCCCCAAGTCGGATGGTCTTTCTCAACGGAGTCCGAAGTTTTCCGTTTCACGCTCCGGGACTTCTAGGCAGTCTACGAGCGAGAAGCTGCCTTGGTGGGCGGCTGAAAGGCCAGGAGAGTGCCGCGACGGAAGGCGAGCCTGAGCGGTGAAGCGGGGGCTAACCTCGGCTTGAAGGGCGGGATATCAGGCTTGATCATTTCTATTTCCGGCGTGGGCGGGGACGCGGTGACGCTGCGCTATGGCCCGTTATCTTGAGGGCTAAAGATCGGGTTGAGCACGAGGGCACGTGGAATGATGCAAAATTAGAAGGTATCGATGACCTCATAAAGAAGATTATGCCAAAACAAGCGACCTCAAGTAGATTCTCGGGGGTCGCGCAGCCGGGCACTTGAGGTGTATTAGATCTTGTCAGAAGGGTCATACCCAGTGCGATTATTGTGAAAGTAACGTTCCTTCCAAAGCTGTGAGAGGAGGGAAGATTCAAAATCACGGAGAAACGATCGCACGGAAAATAAAGGAAGCCCTCTTGTGGTTTCCTTCGCGCTAAAGATAAAAGAGCGAGCTATAGGAACACTAAGCTGTCCTAAAGAAAACCAATAGACCAACCAAAATACCTACCCGGCCATTCGGCGAAGTTGAAGAGACGAACATTGAAGTCGCGAAGAGCCCCTTTTATGAAGGGATGTAGAGAGCGGAGCCGTTATGAAACTACTTTAAAGAAGCATACCATCTTAGGTACGGAAACCACATAGGAGGTCAAGCATCAAGGGACCGGACTTGGGCCTTAAAAAGGTCGTGCGCGAGGCGAGTGGCCCATCTGAGGGACCCGACCTTCTTAAGCCCCGCAGCCAAAGCATTATGAGCGACGGTTTAGGTCGACCCCGAGGATACTTAATGCGGTCTACTCTCCCTTACACCTTGTCCGAGGGAAAGGGGGTGCCACAGACATCTCGAAGATGACCCACGTTGAATGGTGGGCGCCGCCCGTTCTGCCGAGCCGGTAACGGCCAGAAGAGTCACCTCAATCTGAAGAAGAAGCGACCGGACCCATGGTGATATACAGTGTGAGAGAACAAAACTTAGCCGGAGGAAGGCTGACCTAACGCCTCGGCGTATCGCAGAAAAGACACCCAAGAGAAAGAAGCGAGGTCCCGGGAATAAAGGAAAAGCTATACGGGGAAGGCCTTGAAAAGGACTCACGCCTGAGTTGGATGGAAACTAAGAAGGAATGAGTCGAACTCGTTAAAAAGTGAAGAAAAAGTTTCAAGATCAGGGGCACTCAAAAGCGAGAGAGATATGCGGAAAGCGAGAAGGGCGAAAGTGGGAGAAATGGCGCAGCGAAGAAATTCGTCATTATCGCGAGACATATGGCGGCGACAGCCACTATTCTTGGCCCAGAGTAGACCAGTGAAATTGCATGAGAAAGCGTTACAACCCTTGTCCACGCTGCCGTACACAGTGGGGGCGCTGTCTGGTTTGAAAAAATGGGCTCGCGGCCCACTCGCCCGAGCCCGAAGAGGCGCCCGTTGAAACACTCGGGCCTTTTGGCCTTGGCCAGCGAGACCGGTCAGCTGACCCCGAGGACGGTTATGGATAGTGAGAAAGCCAGCATTACGCAAATCAAACTAAATCCATCGATAAGGGAAACAAAATAATTCCCAATAACATATTATCCTGCAAATTCAACTAAATCTCACCAGCAAGGAAAATAAGATAATTCACGATATAACAGCTCATCTTGCAGATCAAGTCGGATCCCACCAATGAGGAAGAAAGATAATTCTAAATAAACTGCTCTTTCGATATCCCTTATCGAATCTGATACTGATAAAGGCAGGAAATATCTCGTCCAATGGGAAAGAATCCTAATCACACCATCAATGAAACATGTACTTTTTGCGAAAACAGGGGTCGCCCATGGTGAAGACACATGGCGCTGCAATTAGCCCTCTAAGCGGTCTGTCAACATCTTCAGGAGAAAGAGCGGCAAGCATCGGAGCGGCTACGGGCGAAGCCCCCGCCGACCCTTTCTTTCTTACTTGTCTTTGCAGAGGTGTGCCACATCCAGAGACAGCAAACCAGCGGTGTCACATCCGGAGCCTGCAGACCAGCCCAGCGGCAGCCCAATCTCCGGCCCAACGACCCCCAAACGCTCCAGCCCAGTCCGGTTGAAAAAAGGCATCATCAATACTAAGTAGGAACCCCCCATTCAATTCTATCTTAAGAAAGACTTGAGTCTTTATATTAAAAACTGTAAATTATAAGTACAAGAGGAGGCCTTATATAAGTTAGGCTATACAACCCTAGGAAAATACAAATTACAATCCTAAGGAAAATACAAATTATAATCTAGGAAATTACAAAATAAATATAACAATATATAATAATCTAACATCCCCTCGAACTCATGGTGGTTTTAGAAACCATACGAGTTTGGAAGCTAACTGAAAAGTTCCGAGGAAGTGGTTTGGTGAAGATATCATTCACTTGTGATCCTAAGAGAAATAGGCGAAGTATGAGTGTGGCACCTAAGCGGATGATGATAGATAGTGACAATCAATCTGATATGTTTTAGTACGTTCATGAAGACATCATTATGAAATTTGAATAGCATGATTATCACAGTGAAGTTTAGTTCTGGTGGAACAATCAACACCAAAGTCCTAGTAACCAACGTAAAGCAAATAAGTTGAGTTGTAGTAGGCGCCGGTGCTGCATATTACGCTTGTGCTAGAAACGAAGCGATACATTTTGTTTCTTCTTCCCGAGATAAGAAGAATTGGCGCCCCAAATCGGGGTCGTTGACAACAGTTGGCAGCGGAATATTCGTGGATGTGGTGACATTTTCACTCATGAAATCAGGCCAGTCTCCTTTGTGCGGGAGCTCTGCAATACAACTTGTCCCGATAATCAACAATGACCACATAGGATCACATGCGAGTAAAATAATGGCCACTTGTTTTGCATTAATACCCACAAAATATCAACCAACTATCTTACATGGTTAAAAGTTAACACATTACTCTTAATCTGACATATATTAAAATATACAATTTCTAATACATGTTGTCTTGACAATATCGAAGCCATAGTCGACTTTCTTCTAACAGTGACCTCACGAGTGAGTGCCGCCTTCAAAACCTAAACTCCTGTACTGAAATGGTGATCCTCGACGAGGTGAGCAAAGCCCGATATAGATAATTTGCTACATAGGTTACTCCGCTAAGTGCACATGTGCATGGCAAGCGATCACATGAAGACGATTACATGAACCTACTCGAATGTCTACATGACCAATCCCGTATCCCGAGTCCTCTGCTCCCTCGCCTTCTCTTAGAATGCGGTAAAATATCGATTTTCAAAACAAAAGCTTTTTGTTCCCCGAAAACTCACTGTTCGGTAAAAGTGGACTATGAGGGCGGGTGGCTGGATAACTCGAAAGCGGTCCTTGGTCCTCATCAGGCGTCGCGGGCCGTCCTCGAGGAAATTCTTCGGAAAATCTTAGTCGAAATTCCTTTCTGACATTTCATTTTATTTCATTTGTGTCATGCATTCCTCCTAATATTCGGGGTACCCAGTTTTATGAACTCATGATGCCAAATTCAACACATTCATGCTAATATATTCACATGCATATATATTAACATAATTAAATCACATAAAACATGTTATACCACAATCAATTACCAAAAATTAGCTCATGGGCTAATTAACAAACGAGCAACTCATTTTAAATCACTCGACCAAACACATTTTCACGCCAAAAATTCGCGTGTCACTATTCACATGAACAGTAAAACCCTCGGGTTACTGTTCACAACCACACAAATAGGAATTTTCTCCACTCGGTTCAAAGCTTTGAGGCCAAATTCTGATAAAACAAGTCTCGAACATTCCTAACCATTTACATGGCTCTTAGTAAAGATTAACATAAGTAGGAAAGATCCACTACCTCTTGGGTTGGCCGAGACTCCACCCGAATCGGTGCCACGCGTAGCCCTCGTGTGATAGAGCAACTTTGCTTCTTACTCAGTCGAGCAAAAGCGATCAAGATAGTAGAATCTAGAAAGAAGGCACACCTTCTCTCTACAAACATGGCAAGCACTCTTTATCATCCTTCACGTTTTGGCTCTCAGGTAGGGAAGATGAACAACATTTATATTAGATCTTATTATCATTAAGCTTTCATTTAATTCCCGATGTGTCAATTTTCTAGATTTTTTGACAGGCACGTCTATTCAGATCCATTTTCGTATGTCTCTACACTTTCGTACAACATGTGTCACATGGAGATTTTTATGTGGTATCGTGACTTTGTCGCACCACATGTCTCTGAGCCCGTTTCTGACGAGCACACTACAGTAGCCGAAACGTGAAATTCATTGTGCCGAAATTACGAGAATTCGGCGTGGCGTAGCTAGATTTGTGAGATGATTCTTGGTGAAGATCGTTCTTTATCAAGAGATACAGAAAAATTTGGTTTTAAAATTACGATTTGCCCTTTCCAAGTGGGAATTTTCTGGGTCTTCTGGTACCGAGAAAGCAATATCTTGTAGTGAATCAGTGATGATGGGATCACCTACCCGATATCTAAATATGCTTGAAAAGTTAATAAGGAATGGGAAGAAAAATGAAGACCATCAAATATGGTGTGCCGCGATATCGAAGAATCACGAGAACAGCGGCATAATGAGGAGATCTGGGGGTAACAACCATAGTGGCGACTACATGAAGGCTTGCATGCAGGAAATGTCGGGGCGATAACGGTGGGAATGGGTCAGACTTCTAACAGAGAACATGCGTAGGGAGTAGCATCGGATGGTGATTGTCATCTGAGGAGTGGGCGACAGATTATACTTAATGGGATCGTGTTGACTATCTTTATCAGTAATCTTTGCTCAATCGGATGATATCTTGGCACGGTAAGATAGCGAATCATCTGCGAGAAGAAGAAACTTCTAGACAGTAATTAAGAGGGCAGATCTTAATTTCAAATTGTGAAGAAAGTGCTTTTGATCTGAATACCTGTATATCATTACACTGTAATAATCATATCATCGACGCATAGAAGAGGAGAATAGCAATACCATGACTAAAGGCGATCTGAGAAAAGAACATGTCATTTGCACGAAGAAACCATCTTGAGAGATAGTAGAGCCCAGACTTTGCAGAAGAGCCATGCTCGAGAGCTTGTTTAAGCCCATAAAGTGCCAGCAGTGATGAAATGCTACGTGGGGGGACATACAGAGAGTTGAGGAAGTAGCAGTGGAGAGCTCATATCAAATTCCTCTGAGTTCTATATTAAGAAGAAGCATTTTTTTTGACATCCATCTGAAAAGTGGCCATTTGCGAGCCGTGAAACGTATAAGGATCTTTGTGAAGAGAATCGAGCCCACGAAGGCAAAAGTCTCCCTCTCAATCGATTCCGTATTCCTGAAAGCCGACCCCTTGCGACAAGGCGTGGCGATAACGGTCTATAGATCAGTGTGATCTTATAAACCTTCTGACCAGATATGATTACCGAATGGGAGATGACCAAGTCATGTTCCAGGTTTTTATCTGATATCGACTCTTCTACTGCGCTTGTTTTGAGAGAAGGGTTAGAGGAAGCCTTATAGATCGAGTTGGAGCGCTTGGCTTATTAGAAGTCATGAAGGTGAAAGGAAGAGTAGTTACCGAGTGGGAGCTGTGAAGTGCATGAGAGTGAAAAGGACTAGCGGGGATCCACGAGTTGGGGCATGCTCGGTGGAGCACGTCTGATGATCGGTGCGAAGCTCATCAAATGCATGAAGGAAAATCGAGTAATAGAATGGGGAGACTCGAGACAAAGGGTGGGAGACTCCTCGGGAAAATGGTGGGGAGAGGATCGATGAGGGAATAAGGGAAAGCAGGGAACATGGTAGTGGGTAAAACATTTGTGTTCCCAAAAGACGAGAAACACGAAGCAGTTTTCTAATGGGATCATAACACCTATAACTTTTGCAATTCCATGCCAACAACCTGAACGAGGCGAAGTTTGTTTCTTTTGAGTCATGGAAGTGAAAGCAGGACATCCCAGACTCTAGAGTAAATTGAAAGGAGGGGAGAAGAACCAAACAACATATCATGGGAGTTTGATTGCAGACAATGGGAAAAGGACTGTAGATTGATGGGGTATGTGGCGATGAAGTAACCCTGAGGCGAGAAGGAGTAGGGAAGCGTGATAGTAGTAGCCTGAACAACGTCGAGAATGGCGGGGTTTGAAAAACGACCTGCATTTCTTGAGAAGTGCTTAGACAAGAGGAATGAGGAACAGTACCAAATTGATGTAGAATAGAGGTAAATTCATGGGCTTTATTGTAATGACCCGTACCGAATAATACAAGTTTTTTTTACACGTTTGACCAAGTTTGACTAAGTTTGACCAGGTTTGACCAACACTTAGTATGTGGATCAAAGTTGACTTTTACAAGGATGAATAATTTTGGCTTGACTAAGACACCATTTCGTGGGCCGTCGATCTGAGTTCATAGACGGGTTGAGCATTAATCCCGGAAAACTACGGATAAAAAGTTGTATGACCGCGAGAGTTCAAACAACGACATTTAACGATGTCCAAAAGTTGTCTTAGGTTTTTACTGAGAAAGCGACCTAGGCCTATATAAACCTAGCCTTGCGTGCCAAATGAAACTAGCCCCGAGACACTGTTTTGAGCTCCAAAGACCTTAGAAAAAAAAACTCTCCAAAATGTTGAACAGAGCCCAGGTCGTTTTGACCCATTTTGGTAGTTCAAGAGTTTCGGCACATTAGGCCGACTCCGCCCACCCACCTTGCACACGCGCCGGCCAGGGAGGATGAGCAAGGTGAGACAATCTCGGCCGTGAAATTTCACGGCAAACCGTAGCCGAGACGCTTGGTCAGGCGCCAGAGCCGGCGGCGGCCGCCAACAGTGGGTCACATTTTTACGCATTTTTCGGCCACTCCGGGCCGACCTCCCTCCTCCACCATTTTAAGGCTTCTCCCGAACTCATTCAGTGGTCTCTTTTTCAGATTCCTCACCGTTTGAAGATCACGACAAAAACAAAGTTGGTATTGTTGGATCGAGTTTTAGACCACCACACGAGAAACCTTTGGACCAAGGTAAAGTGCGTGTGTTCCTCTTGGGCTTTGTTTGATATATGGTTGTGAATTTTGAATGTCGTTTGGTTAGTTTTTTCCCATTTTGGGTCATTTAAGGGTAATTCTGAGAAGGTTGGATTGAGTACTTGATTGGTCAAGTTTGGCAAAATTGAAGATAGTTAGTGGGGAGTGGATGTTTTTATGGTGTGTGGATGGTTCAATTTCGAGAGTAACTTTCGGTGAAAAGCCCCAATTTTGGTATTAGATTACATAGGGCCACCTTGTGTGGTGGACACATCGGGTCGATTTGAATGGTTTTCATAGTTAAAAATTTATTCTAAGGCCTTGGGCATCCCGATGTTGTTGGTTAGTTAATGGAGCCTAAGTGGTGTTTATTGTTATATTACGAGGCATATGGCGGAGACTATCTGAGGAGGCCGGCAGGCGTACGTAGTCAGGTGAGTGGGTTTTATATGTTTAAATATTTTGAAATTATATTGGCATATAATCATGTGTTATTTAATAATGCTATCTCATTTAGTAGAATGGTTGGTTATGCATAAATAGAATGATATGTTTTCATATAAAGCAAGTTATCATTTCATGTGAATTTTGTCAACATTTAAATATTTGGAAGTTTCTTGAGTTTATGGATGAGTACATGGTATTTATAGAAGGAGGAGGTGGAGTAGTTTTTTTTACTTAAAAAAGAGAAAAAAAAGAAAGAAAGAAAAAAGAAGAAAGAAAAAAAAAGAAAAAGAAAAAGAAGAAGAGGAGGAGGAGGAGGAGGAGGAGGAGGAGGAAGAGAGAGGGAGAGGGAGGAGGAGAGAGAGGGAGGCTGGAGGAGGAGGAGGAGGGAGGAGGAGGAGGAGAGAGAGGAGAGAGAGAGGAGGCTGGCACATGTTGGGTCGTGGATTGAGGTTTTAAAGCCACTTTGAAAACTTATTGTTTAAGAAAGAGATTTTGGGATTTTGTGAAATGATTATATCTGATGTCGTTGGAAAGGTACATGTGAGTAAGAAAGCGATTATATTATTTCCACGGCCCCGTGATGTCGGGACCATCAGAAGGTTTATTAGTTGCGTGGTCGGTTTTAGAAGGTTTTATTGGTGCCACGTGGTGGTGGGTTTGCAGGGGTTTATTGGTTGTCCACGCGTGATGGTCGGAACTGCCGAAGGTTTAATGGTTATACGTGATGGCCGGGTTTAACCGAGAGAAGGTTTATTAGTTTACCACGATTGTCGTGAGGTCGGGTTTACGGAAGCGGTTTATGATATCAGGTATATAGTGCGAGGGCTACATTTGTTGGTTTCGATTATGGGTATAACCATTTATTTTATGGATTTGTAATACTTTCAAGCGATTATTTTCACGACATGATGACTAACCACACTTACATATCATTTTTAGGACATGTGAACAATTTAAATATAATTTTCTTAAAAATCATGTCGTTTAATTTTTAAACCTTAATTTCATATTATTGGACGGGTAATGTGGGTTTGTAAATCATTCTGAACCTGAAAATTGATGAGTGAGGTCTTGGAAATGTTAGAAAATAAAAACATTATACTCTTATAATTATATGTTCATGACTTTATTACTCTAGTTGTTTTTCATTATTACAGGTGCGATTAGTAAAGACTCTCTTTGAGATTGACACATCCTCTCATTGTTTCTCCTCCACTTGTTTATGACTGTTACTCTTACACACCATTCACAGCCTAGGCCCAGCCTGCCGATACCACAGACACCTTACCGTTTCAGCCCCACCACCAGGGTGGCAGTGATTTCTGCTTTGTTTTGCTGTGTTTTTATACCCCCCATGATTTACCCCTATGGATTGTACGGTGGGACTCTAGGCGGGACACTGGAGAACCACAGGAGGGTATCCGTTCGAATCTTATCGACAGTATCGAGAGATCTGGTTTCTAAATTCTTTGGGGTTGGCACATTGGCGTGTGCGACTCATCCCGTGTTTTGTATACCTTTCTAACCTTATCCTTTGAATTGATTACATTTCATTTATTCTTAGAGTATGCTATTTTGAAGTGCGAGGCTAGGCGGTTCCAGCTGACTTGTGACGTTCTGTGAATCCATGATGGACCATGTGCCGGTGGGATAATACATGCTGGTGCGGGCGAGCGGGACATTTCAGAGGAATTTATCGAGTCAGCCGGTAGAGTCTCAAATCGAGTGCTTTTCCCGGTGAGTTCGGCGGGCTGGCGTGGGCATGGAGGGCCCGGGATACCTGAGCCAGGGGAGCAAATCTCGGGTGGTTTCTTTGCGAGACAACGGTACACAGCGTTAGAGCGAGAGGGCCAGAGAGGGCTGACCACACCGCTGAGGCGAGTTTATGCTATGACCGGTCGGGGAGGCGCGAATTTTGAAGCGTTGTGATAGGTACATTATCTATTCTTGGTGACGATGCACGTGTACATCGACCCCAAGGGCCAGCACACTCTTTTATTTCACGTGAGTATGTCGCAGACGAGCCCGACGACCACCTTTCGGGTTGTAGTTTAGAGATCACACCCACGGAGAATCCCTACGGCCTAATCGTGATGCTTAAGGGCAGCTTGTTTTCTATCAAGCCAAGATATGGAGGCAGATTTGATATTAATAGATCTTAAGGGTTGGATGTGATTCTTGGGATGGATCGTCACGCAAACTATGCTTCCAATGGATTGTTTCCGCAAGGAGGTGAGATATTTAGATCGACCTGACTACCAAAGAGTGGGCTTCTACGGAGAGCGAGGCTGGCACCTTCGTGGTTGATTTATGCTATTTCTACTAGATGTTTACTTCCAAAAGGTTGTAAGGGGTATCTGGCTCACAGTTGATACTGAAAGTGAACTGTTTAGATTGTAGGACGCACTAAAGAGGTAAGGACTTTCCGGATGTGTTCCCCGACGATCTTCCGTGCTTACCTCCGTAACTTAGAGATAGATTTTCCCACATTAAGTCCTCGGCAATAACTCGATTCTACCACCTTATAGAATGCGCACCGGCCGAGCTATGAAAGAGCTGAAGGCCTGCCTATAAGAGCCGGTGGACGGGGATTTATTAGGCCCAAAAAGATTTCACTGGGGAGCACCTGTTATTTGTGAAGAATATGATGGTACTGAGGTTTTCTGTGCATAGACTACGTACGCTTGAATAAGGTCACCATTCGTAACAAATATCCTTGCCCCTGATTGATGATTTATTTTACTAGCCTCCAGGTGCAAAAAGTACCTCCAAGATTACCTTGAGGTCGTGGTACCATCACATATTTAGGAATCTGACATTCCCAAAGACGGCATTCAGACTAGATACGGGCATTTATGAGTTTAGTGATGTCTTCGGCTCACCAATGCCCTAAAGAGCCTTTCATGGACTTGATGAGGATCTTTCGTCCATACTTGGATCGACGGTCAATAGTTCTATCAATATATTCGTGTACCTGAAGCGAGTCGGGAGCATGAGACACATTTGGGTTTGGTGTCATAGACTTTGGGCAACATCAATGTATGCTGGTGTCTGCAACAAATGGGTTTTATTGAGCCGAGTGGCATTTTTGACATGTGGTTTCGTTGATGGCATTTATGTGGATCCTTAGAAGGTAGAGGCAGTGGCAAACTGAAAACAACCAACTACGATGATGTATATGAGTTTCCTAGGATTAATGGTATTACTCAAGCAGGTTCAGTAGAAGGTTCTCAAAATAGAAGAACCACTTCACCGTTTGACAAGAAAAGTGCTAAATTTGGAGTGGACCTATTGTGTGAGGGGAGTTTCCAAACACTGAAGGAAAGTTGACGCCAAATTTGCTTTGACATTGCCGCAGGCAATGAGGGGTTCGAGGTTTGCGCGATGCTTCATACCAAGGTTTAGGGTCAAGGTTGATGCAACATAAGAGAGTCAGGGCGATGCTTCCGCATGCTTAAGAAACACGAAATGAATTAATCAAATTCCATGACTTGAACTTGTCATGTATTTGATTGAAGACTTGGAGGCATTACTTGTACGGGGCGACTTGCCGATATTTACATTTAAATCCATAAGAGCTCTTAAATATTTAGTTTTACCCAAAAGGAGTTAAACTTAAGGCAAGAAGGTGGATGGAACTACTTAAGGATTATGATTGCACTATTAACTACCATCCGTGTAAGGAAAATGTGGTATACGCTTTGAGTAGGGAAGTCTACGTGCCTTTATTTATATGCACAATACAACTTCCATTGATGTCGAGTTATGTAGAGTTGGGTGTTAGCCGGGGATGCATGCTTCAGAGCACTTTTGTTAGCTTCAAACTATAATCGATACTTAGATCGACCTAGAGGCTAAACTAGAAGATCCCTATATTTGATGAGCATGCGAAAGAAGGTCGAGGAAGGGAACAATGGATTTTGCTATTAGGAGACGATGGGCCTCGTGATTGGTTCTAGGTCAGGTGTTCCTAAGAGCCGAAGAGTTAAAAAGGTGCGCATTGAGGTGTCAATGTTCGCAGTTATGTTCCCAGAAGGCTGCAAGATGTACCGTACACTGAAGGAATATTATTGGTGGTCAGGGATGAAAAGAGAAGTTGCCGAGTATGTATCCAAGTGCTTCATCTGTCAACAAGTGAAGGCAGAGAGACAAAAGCCTTTCGACTTCGCAAATTCTTACTCATCCTGTGAGTGGAAATGGAGCGCATTACAATGGATTTTGTATTCAAACCTCCTACAAGCCTGTGGGAGACATGATGGCATTTGGGTAGTAGTTGATCGACTCACCAAGTCCACGATTTTCTACTTATTCGTGAGAAGCTTTCCTCGAAACTATAGCGGAACTTCTGCGAATCATATAAACACAGACGCGCCACTACGATCATCTCGAGCACTAATGACCACTTCGAGGTTTTGAAGAGGGTTGATGAAGGAATCAGGTGTCAAGCTGAATTTGAGTACCGCTTCACCTCAAACCGACGGACAATCTAAGAGACTATCTGCACTCGAGGATATGTTGAGGCCGTCATGCGTACTAAGCAATCCAAGGGATATTGAATGAACATCTACCGCGTGAGTTCACTTATAACAACAGCCTATCACTAAGCATCGAGATGTCACCTTATGAGGCATTGTATGGTTACGTCGCACTCCCTTATGTTGGAATGATAGCGAAAGGAAATTACTAGGTCTTGAGATTGTACAAACGACTGTGGACAAGGTTAATGTTATACGTGCCAGGTTGAAAGCAGCTCAAGATAGGTAAAAGAGCTATGCGAACAAGCGTAGAAAGGATCTTGAGTTTGAGGTCGAGGATCGGGTATTCTTAAAACTCTTTACTGGGAAGTGGCGTGGTACGCTGTGTGCTGGAGGAAGCTAAGTCCTCGCTACATCGTACCTTTGAGATTGTTGAGAGTGATAGGTCCATGCTTATAGATTAGACTTTCGCTCTGAGGAGCTTTCGAGTCCATAATATTTTCCACATTCCATGCTATGCAAGTATATCTCAGATCCTCACATGTGTTAAAGGCACCAGAGATTGAGCTAAGGGATGACTTATCCTATGAGGAACAACAAGTGCAGATTCTGGGTAGGGAAGAGAAGGAGCTTCGCAACAAGACAATATCCTTAGTGAAAGTCCTTTGGAGAAACCACCTAGTCGAGGAGGCTACCGGGAGCTGAGACTAAAATGTGAGCCAATACCCTCATCTCTTCCATGACAGTACGTAATTTCAAGGATCAATTTTTCTTTATGTAGGTTGTAATGACCCGTACTAAATAATACAAGTTTTTTTTACACGTTTGACCAAGTTTGACTAAGTTTGACAAGGTTTGACCAGGTTTGACCAACACTTAGTATGTGGACCAAAGTTGACTTTTTCAAGGATGAATAATTTTGGGTTGACTAAGACACCATTTCGTAGGCCTCATCGATACGAGTTCATAGGAGTTGAACGTCAAAATCCGACTTACGGATAAAAAGTTATGACCCCGGAGAGTCTGGAACAAAGCAAAGATTTTAACGTTGTCCAAAGTTGTCTTCGCTTTACCCGAAGCGACCCTAGGCCCTATATAAACCTAGCTTCATAAAGTACAAATGAAAACCCTAGCCCCAAGACACTCATTTTGAGCTCCAAAACCCTAGAAAAAAAAAACTCCCCAAAATCGTGAACACCGAATCCGGGTCGCTTTTGACTTACCAGGCCGCTCGTTTCAGCCGGAGGCGATCCGCCACCCACCTGCACACGCCCGCCAGGAGGAGGAGCAGAGACTGATCCCACCGAAATTTCACGCAATCCAGCCACGGATACGCCAGATCGGGTCGGTGAGGCGACGACGTCACGACCGCGATCACCTTTTTCACAGATTTCCGCCACTCCAAACACCCATACCTCCTCCCACCATTCGACCCTCGAACTCATTCCCGTGGTCCTTTGCATTCCTCACCGTCAAAGATACGACAAAACAAAGTTGGCTGACCGTTGATCGAATTTTTCTGCCACCATAAAGACCTTTGGACCAAGGTAAGGGTACCGATGTGTTCCTGGTCTCGGCTTCGTTGATATATGGTTTGTGAATTTTGGACGTCAGTTTGGTTAGGCGTTTTCCATTTTGGGTCATTTAGGTAATTACCGAAGGTCAGACGAAATTGAGTACCAATTGGTCAAGTTTGGCAAAATCAAGATGGATTAGTGAAATTGGATGTTTTTATGAATTATTACAGGGTTCACTTCAGGAAATTAGCTCGGTGAAAAGCCCCAATTTTGAGAGATGGTCTAGGGCACACTGTAATTGGACCCGTCGGAGTCTAATCGGGATATTTCATAGTTCTAAAAGTTATTCTAAGGCTCGGGCATCCTAACGTTGCTGGCTCAGCATATCAAGTGGTGTTTTTAGTTTTATATTACGGTGCACTAATGCCGGAGCCTGAGACGTGATCTTTGCAAGGGAGCAGACCGAGCGTCGTAGTCCGTGAGTGGTTTATATGTTTTAAATGTTTTCGGGGTATTATATCGTATATAATCATGGTTAATTATTTAATAAATATATCATTTGATCGAATAAGGTTATGCATAAATAGAATGATATGTTTTCATAAATGTGTTTATCATTTCATGAATTTTGTCAACATTTTAAATATTTAAGTTTTAATTGAGTTCATATGGAGCCAGGGTATTTAAATATGTTGGGTAATGTGATTATAATGAACCACTTTAGAAAATTTACTGTTTTCAAGAAAGAGATTTGGGATTTTGTGAAATGATTATAATACAAAGATTTGGAAAGGTATGTGGTAAGAGAAAATGATTATATTATTTCACTGGTTTGTGATGTCGGGATTGCCCAAAGGTTTATTAGTTGCCACTTTTGATATCGGTTACCAAGATTATTAGCTGTCACTGATACTGTTTTCACCCCGGGAAGGTTTATTAGTCACACGTGATGGCCTGCCGCACTGGCTAGCTTATTAGTTGCTACGTATACGGTTTAACCGTCCCAAGGTTTATTGGTTGCCACAGAGATCGTGAGGTCGGTCTTAATCTGACGGCTTATGATGAGTATATGGTAATGTACATTGTTGGTTTCGATTATGGTATAACCATTTGAAGATAATACTATAAAATTTCTAATATTATTTTAATATAAGATTAATGTACATACTTTATGCTCAATTTGTGTCAGGAAATAATTCAAAGAGTAATTTTCTTAAAACCATGTCGGTTAAATTTGATATGAATTTAAGGTATTATTGACTAAAAGTTGGGTTTCAGGAATGTTTCTAAAAAGGAACCTTACAAAGATTTGAATGAGGTCAAGAGAAGAAATGTCTAAACAAAAACATTATTTTCCTAATAAATTATGTCACCACCCAGCTATTATCTCACGCTTATTGTTTTTAAATTTGCCTGTGGCCAAGAGTTCGTAGGGCCTACCTCGCTGCATTCAACATCATCTTTCTGTCATGGCAATTGTAGTACTTTATCTCACCACTGTCTCAATGATAGACCACTTTATCTTTATTTGTACCCCCAAATTCGCAAATACTCTTAGAATGTTCTGAGATATGCATTGAAACCCATATGGTTCTTATTATGTATGTTTGTGGTTATGACCTACATATATAGTCGGTCGTGATTTAAGTTTGCTGTGGGTTTTTTTTCTTGTAATCAAGGGATTGACTTGATGCCATTTTCTAGGTGGGTCCCATTGTGTGTATCTCTATGGATTGCAAGCAGTGACTTCACTAGCGACTAATTCGAGAACTTAGAGGGCATCTGGTCTGGTTCTATTGGCTTATACCTCGCACATTTTATCCAAAACTTTGATAGGCCAAAACTCGTGCTTCAATCATTTTGGTAAAGTCACACATATTTTGATAAAGTCCCGTAACGCTCAAGAAATATAAACCAAGATATCAGAAAATCATCCACAAAAATAACAAAGTATCGTGACCCACCCGAGTAGAAATGGGAGAGGGGCCCTACAAGCACGTAATGAATAAGATCAAAAGAAGAAAGAAAGACGGTAAACACTATTATTAAATGGTGTGCGCTTTTGTTTGCCAAATTGACAAGGCATACAATCAAACTCTTATTTGAAACCGAACCTAACAAACCCCTAGAAACTAGTTGTTTAACTCTAGAGATAGATGCATGACCAAGGCAAGAATGCCATAAAGCAAGAGAATAAGTACTCTGTTCTAAGACGACATAAGCAGAGAGACGAGAGGACGGTAAATGAAGAAAGATGAACTCAAACAACCTTCCAACCTTACGGGCGGTCCCAACGACCGTCTCTGGCCCGAGAATCCCGCACAACCACAACAAGAGAGGAAAATGTTAAAGAAAACCAAGTTCAAAGTGAGTTACCCAACAAAGAAGATTATGAGGTGAGTTTAGTGAATCTGGCAAACATTTGAAAAACAGCATACATGGTGTAGAGACATTACCAAGATGAGAGACATGCATAGGAGAACCATTTGTAGTGTATATGGTGGGGAGAGAAGTAGAAGTGTGTGAAGGTACAACATCAGGAGAAGAAGTCATATGATTGCAGTAAGCAGAATCAAAAAGCCACGTAAGAGATGTACCTAATATCGTAGAGAAAGCAGCTGATGCATTGGAAGCATGGAAGATGAACTCCATTGTTCATATCCTGTAGATCCGCTATAGAGAGAACAGGCAAGACCACTGAATGGGAGTCCATAGCCGATAATTCATATCGGGCCAAAGCAAAGAAGACTCAAGATCACGCCGAATATGTAACAGTCAGAATGACCTTTGTTCTTACACAAACTGCAGATAAGAAGAGACTTCTTATTGTTATGTCGTCTGATATTATTCCCTTTGCCTTTGGAAACAGAGGTAGGTGAACTGAGAGAAAAACAGGAGTAACAGTTTGCGGAACAATGGCTGGAGTAGCAAGAACCATAGTCCGATAAATGGGTTCACCAAGACGTGTCTCATTATCAACTAACTTAATAGCTTCAGGATCACTGGTAAAGGGGATCCTTATTGAGAATATGACTTCTCAAGCACTCTAAACTCATCACGAAGCCCCACAAAAAATTGAATAATGTCTTGTTCACGTGAACATAAACCAATTTGCGTCGCAAGAGAATTGAGAGAACTGATTCAGATGCAATTAATTGATCTCAAATAGATTTCAGCCTGCTATGATATACAATGATCCGCTCACCTAGTTCCTGACAAATCTAATAAAGTTCATGTGTGAGCTTGAAGTTGCGAGCACCACTCGGTCCAACATACCGAAACAAGTAAGTCCTAAACTTTGGCAATATCAATGCCAAACTCATCAATAAGTCTAATGAATGTATGTATTACGAAACCAAGTAATGATATGATGATTAGCACTTTCTTAATTCTCAATCCGAATGGCATAGGCAGAATCGGTTTCTTTGTCCACTTGTTCTGGAATAGGACGGTCACCAGAGACATAAAGCTACAACTTTTGGTCTTTGAGATAACTACGCATGGCTTGAGACCACTGGGCAAAATTATCTCAATTAAAAATAACATTAATCGGACAAGAAATTTACTACTGGAATATCGAAATTCGAAGTCGAAAACAAAACAAAGAAAAAGGAATCGTGATTAAAATAAGTCGAATGCGAATTCGCCAAATTTCATTAACCATCAACCGACGTGGCAAAGTCAACTTTGACACGACAAAGTCAACTACAGATCAAAGGGGCAACCGGCATGAGCACGCAGCAACGGGCGAGAGATAAACGCGCGCCTCGCTGTAAGCGAAGCTACATGGAAGGCATTACCTAGATCGTAGAAGCAAATGTAAAAAATCGTAGTCCGATAATTACAAAGAATACTGAAATTTTTATTTTAAAAACTGTAAATTATAAATACAAAATAATACCTTATATAAACTAGACTATACAACCCTAAGAAAATACAAATTATAATCTTAAAGAAATACAAATTATAATCTTAAAAATTATAAAATAAATATAAAGAATATAATAATCATATATCATACTATCATGCTTTGGACATGTCTGTCTTCAACGCCGTCCACCCCCACCCCCTCTTCCATGCCTTTTCCGTCTCAGATAGTGACACACCTTAAACGCGATCATGATGTTGTCAATGATAACCCGCCCTGGAATGAACGCACTCTGATTCTCTGATATGACTATTGGCAGAATCTACCTTCAAAATTACGTTCCAAGCCATGACTTTGAGGGGACACAATTTTGTACAACACATTACATAGAGCTATCGGGTGCAAATCTGCTAGAGTCTGGGGTCTTTCCTTCTTGGGGATCAAGACTAGGTTTGTGACATTTAGCTCCTTAGGGAAATCCCCATTATTAAGAAACCCCAAGCAGGCCGAGGTTACCTTTTCCCCCTCAACATCCCAAAAGGCCTGTTAGAACCCAAGATTCATTCCATCCGACCCAGAGGCTTTGTCCGGGTGCATGGAAAAAATTGTATCTCTGATCTCTTGAGCTTCGAATGTCTTGTTGAGAAACCCGTTCTGTTCTGGAGTCACCTTGCTCTCTATAAGACCCAAAATCTTGTCTGCCTCACCTCCAAAAACATTGTTTTATTTAGTTAATAGTTTTTTATATATTTTTTTGAATACTAGTTTTTTTTTATATTTGATTTCACTTGAAAAGTATAAAAGAAAATCAAATATACTTAAAATTTAATAAACATTCATGAAATTTTTGAATTTAATCATATTTATATAATTGAAGAAAATATTTAAAATAAGTTTAAGAAACATAAAATAATAATTTCTACATGAATCTTATTTTTCTAATTTCATGTTTTTCTCCTCTTCTTTCTCTTATATTTTTGCTTAATTTTCCTGGAGTAAAATATAGTCTAAATAAATCAAAGTTGTAAGAACCACTATGGTTCTTAGAAAATGCCAAGCAGTTGATCGTCTATTGAAAAATTCTGAAAGAAAATTAAATATAAATAAAATCATTTAAAAAGTTATACATTTTTAAATTATTTAGTATATTGATTAGTTAAAATAAATAAATGAATATGAAGAATAAATAAAAACAATACACTATATTTAAGAAATTTTAATAGAGATCATGATCTAAAATTTGTCATTCTAACATTCCCATGTTATTTCTTGAAAATAAACCTATTCCGAACAAAAATGTCATTTTTCATTCATGTATTTACATTATATCTTAAAAGAAGAGATTATTTTTGCCCGGAAAATAAGAATAATTTGACATTTTGGTTTGTTTTATTAATGATGAAGAGAAGATTTTGATCTGAAGGACAGATAAATCACAGATTTAATTTAATTCAAAGTCTATTTCCATCTTGAACAAAAGTTTGGTGATATATCTAATAACCTTTAAATGGTGATTTTTAAAATGTTATCCTTAAATTTAATGTAAAAGATATGATTATGATTAGGGGCAAAAAAACCTAAGAAATCAAATCGACTAGAAACCAAACCGAAACCAAATGGAAAAATAGGTTAACCAAATCGATCGATTCAGTTTTGGTTTTTTTATACAAATCTCGCTTTCAGTTTCGATTTTGTAAAAAAAAAACTAACCGAAACCAAAATAATCGTCATTCCTAACTACAACACTATAATCAAAAAAATTAATATCAAATTTATAATATGCTTTTAGATAATCTTCACTCTTAATAGAAAATATTATCATATATCTCTATGGACGAGTAGCAAATAAACTAGTTTTCTTGCATTGACTTAAGCCTAAGAAAAAGGAAGAATATATATAGTGTGAATGTGGCCAAATAATTTAGATTCAAAATAATTTGTTGCTTAAGTCAAGTCGATGAAAATGACAGGAAAAAAAGGATATATGATCGGATATGGTGTACTCAAACCTTGTTTATAGGGCACGATAAACAATAGTGTCTAGAAGTTAAGGAAGCGAAAAGAGAGATGTCTTTTGAGACCACTTACTCTCCCCGGAAGCATCAGTCAAGATATATGTATCTAGTTAATCGAAAAGTAATATATGGTTAACCGAAAAATGATTAATCGAAGATTTGGTTAACTGTATTAATGATTAGGTTTTGATTTATATAAATAACAAATTAAAAACCAACGATCAATTTTTTTTTTTTGTGGCGCACGTAGTTCAGTAAACCGAAGCATGCCCACCCCTAATTATGATTTATTTTCCTATTAATCCAAATTTTTATCCAAAAGCAATTTATTGCATGAATGAGTATTGAATTGATAATATGGAAGATTATTTATGTCTTCCAGTGCCAGAAGAATATTTATATTAGTTTAGTAGACCAGCTTTTAAAAACTTGCGAAATAGTTTTATCTTCTTTTTTTTTTCTTTTTTTGACAAAAATGTGTTTTGTCTTTCTTATCATTGAATAATACCTAAAAATATCTTTCAAATTATTTTTTAAAGATAAGTATGATATTTAAAATTTTCAAATAAAATAATTCTTTCTTTAAAAAGCAAGGTTTTATTTGGTTAATAGTTTTTTTTATATATTTTTGAATACTAGCTTTTCTAATATATTTGATTTCACCTGAAAGTATTAAAAAAAATCAAATATACTTAAAATTTAATAAACATTCATGAATTTTTGAATTAAATCGTATTTATATAATTGAAGAAAATATTTAAAATAAGTTTAAAGAAATATTAAATAATAATTTATTATTTCTAAATCTATTTTTTATTTTCACTTCTTCTGGGGTTTTTCTTGCTCTTCTTTCTTATATTTTGCTAATTTTCTGAGTAAATATAGTCTAAATAAATCAAAGCAAGAATCCACGTGGTTCTTGTGAAAATGCCAAGCATTTGATCGTCATTGAACAAATCTGAAAGAAAATTAAATGTAAATAAAATCATTTAAAAACTTATATATTTTTAAATTATTTAGTAAGATGATTAGTTAAAATAAATAAAATGAATATGAAGTATCGAATAAAATACTATTTATTTAAGAAATTATTGGTTAAAAGAGATCAAGTAATTCAAAATTTGTGATTGTACTTATTTCTTAAAATTAAACATATTTGGAATAAAAATACCCTTTTTTATTTATGTATTTACATTATCTCATTATTTTTACCAGAAAACAAAAAAAGTATTTTTATCAAAATCATGAAAAATTGATGAAGAGTCAAATTTGGGATATTGATTCTTCAAAAATGACTTTTAATCAAGCCTGGGCTATTTAACTCTATTTTTATTTTTACCCTCTCTCTACCTTTTTTCCATTTTTTTTATCAAATTGTCAGAAAACTAAATATGATTAATTGTTGAGTGTGATGCAGCTACCTCAACACCGGTGATCCTCAAGGAACAGATTGGGTGCCACCAAAATGTGACGTTTCAATCCGGCCGGGATGGGTTCTGGCATGCATCCGAACGTCCAAAAGAGTCTTTCCCCAACTCCTCCAAATCTACTACGTACAACTCGGTCGGCGGAAACTGTGTCCTCCTATTCAATGTCCCACCCAATTCAACTGAATTCAAAAAGGCCATCGATACAACCTTTTCAACTGATTTAGCCAAGAAAACTTCAGTATCCGCCAGTAGCCAAAGAGGCGGCGAGGATGGCGATTTCGGCCCCGAAATCGTGCTGGACAACAACTTATGGACGTACTGGGCGCCGGACGAGACAGGCAGCCGGCACTGGATTGAGCTGAAGGCGATAAGCGAAGGGATGAGATTTAATGTGGTGAGAATTCAAGAACCGGTCTGGATGGGGCAGAGGATAGTAAGGCATGAGGTTTATGCTGATGGGAAGATGATTGTGGAAGGGACAATAGTAGGATATATAGATAGATAAAAAAGAGGCTTTGGGAAGCCCTGGGAGGTAGTTGAGGCTGACGTAGCGCGAGGATCTTGAGTTCAGGGGCTGCCTTGTGTCCTCAATTGCCTGCATTTTGATCCTCACGCTCTAATGGGAGTACTACTTCAGTTCATAAAGGAGTTGTCTAGTTCTTAGTACTGCAGACACTTGTTTACAGCTATGTATATAATTAAAGAGAATAAGTAGGAAAAGTGTGTCAACCCTACTTAAGAGCAACTCCAAAGAAATGAAAGAAAACAGGTTGAAAAGCCTCTAAAAATAATGCTTTTAAGAAAAGTACCAAAGAATGAGCAAAACCGAGCAATTTGAGCCGATGAACAAAGGATCGCCTAAATTTGGGTAAATATTGTCGACATCGTACATCAAAGAAATGATGGAAAAACCATTCCTACCCTCAAGATTATAGCCGTTGGAAGCAAACGACGTACATCCGTGAACCAAAAAGTTGAACCAAAAAATCAAACTGGCAAAGCAACAAAACAAAGATTCCCACACCCGTGAAACAGAGATTCTCCAAAACTGAACCATTTTGAACTCCCACCAACGGAAACAAAAATTTCAATAAATAGAAAAAAAACCCAACCGATTTCCATACAGCAATCTACTAGATCTGAAGGAAATCGCGAAGATGGGAAGAAATTAGGAGGAGACAGGACTCTGTCGTCGCCGTCGCCCTTCGCCGTCCACCGTCCGCCGTTCCCCCGCTCGCTTGTCGGTCCAAAAACACCGTCACCGGCCGCCGCCGCTACCTCCGACATCAAGTGAGATCTCCGAGGCAACGAGCGGCCGGCAGCCCTCTCTTCCTCCCCATCCCCCCCTCCCCCCCGTCGTTTTGAAGTGCTGCAAAATGGAACGACGAACAGGGAAGACGTCGTTTTTGGGAAGGCGGTGTCGTGAAACGACGTCATTTTGTCTTTGAATGAGATAAAATGACGTCGTTTCTTATTTATTTATTTTTTTTAATAAATAACAAAACGACGTCGTTTTGGACAAAGCTGGCAAAGAGCGCCGCTTATTACAGCCCAATTCAATCCCAAAACGACGCCGCTTTTGCTATGTACCACTAACCCAAAGCGGACGCCGCTTGAAGGGAGTTTTTGTCCAAAAAACGACATCGCTGCAGATACACCAAAAAAAGGAGAGCCAAAACGCACGCCGCTTTGGCCTGTAATATAACCACTCAGTTAATCAACCCATTTTTTTCCTTAAATAATTAGCCTACAAATATTTTTATCAACTTATAATTATTTTCTGACTTATAATATTATAAATTAAAATAAGATTAGAAAAACTTGAAAATCATATTTTTTAATAATCAAAATAGAAATTTACATAAATACATTTGATATGAATTAATTTATTTTATTGCTATTAATATACATATCTTTCATTGAATATTCCATTAATTATAATGATCTTTATCAACTACATCAATTTATCTATCTTTTCTATTGATCCCAAATACATTTATTTTTAACTCACATTTAAACAAATATTGGTTTTCTATTATTTTATAAGAAGTACAAAATTTTAAAATGAATATTATTGTAACTAAAAAATTTTAAACTACAAAAATTATTGCTAAAAATATTTATATTTATTTATTGATTTGAATTAAATATTTATAATACTTGTATTTTTAATGAATATTTATTTTATTCTAAATTTTAATTAAATATTTATTTATATTTTTTAAACTTTAACTATGAGTGTAAGATGATATAAATAGAATGAAGGCATATGATGTAAATTTATTAAGAAAGAGAACAAGAAAATTTAGAAAATAGATTTGGGATGATTAAACTTTAGATGCTCTACCACTTGGCACTTTTCTACTAAACTAGGCTAAATCTCAAAAAAGAACTTTGGAAAGAAAAAATAACTCAGACGCTTTTTTTGCTAATCGTTGTGAGATGCTCTTAATTTTTTTTTGTCATCAGTCTTTCTAACAGAGCTGCTGTCAACTTAAACACTTCTTTTTTTTTGTCACTTTACTTTGTATATTTAAAATTAGAATAATTTTCCTTCTTTTCCATATGAAAGAAAGTGCTGAATTGATTAATGAGGTTGATGTATTTTTATAATTATTTAAACTATTTAAGATATTCATATTTATTTACTATATTTGATTAAAAATATGTAAAGTTACAAAAAAGAAGTTATATTAGTCACATGGAAAAATAAAAGAAAATTAAAATTATTCAACCCGATTTATATATTTTTAAATTATTTAATACTTATATAAATAAATAAAATGACTTAAAAGAAGTGTGTAGAATAGAAATATCGACCTTAAATATATTTTTTATTTAATTTATTTTTGTATACATCAATCTCATATGAAAGAATGCGCTTAATATTTTAAATGCAAAAAAAATTTGTTGATGGCTATATCTGTTTGATAAAATGGAAAAATTAAGTGTTAAAAATAAGTAATGAAAAATTAAGTGCCTAATTTATAAGTATTGAATCAGATCGTAAAACTGTTTGGTAAGCATTAATTAACGTCAAGATAAATATATTACTTGATAATCAGAATGTTGAGTACCAGTAAATTATGGCTTTATATATTTACCTCTTATTATCATTAAATTACATATTATCCAAAAATAAATAGAGCTCTCTAATAATATTTTATTTTTCACTAAAAGCAATTATTAATTATTGTAAATAACATGTTTAAAAATAATATAGGTCTAAAAATAAGGTTCACACAAAGCTCACCTTACCAAAGCTCCAAGAAAGAAGCCAAATTTAACAAGATTGAGGTCTGTCACAACCCCAAGGGAGAGATACACCATTGAGCATTTAGGCCTTTCTCGCGCCTACATTTAAGCCTTTGGAAGCACTTTAATAAGTGCTTCAACCCACCCAAACACCAATTATGGAAGTCTCACAGGCATAAAATATAATAGTCCCTAATAATATATATCGCAACCAAATGCAATCTCACACCAATAAGGAAAAAAAGACAATAATAGATCAAAGATCAAATCGGATCCCCGGGTCAGCGAAGGAAGATCATCACAAGAACTGCTTTTCTATCCATTACCAACCATATCGATATAATAACAAGAAACACCCCATCCAATGCCAATTAATCCTGACCACCATCCAACCTATTAACATCTACTATTATAAATAGCAAGGCCTGCATCCAAGGAAAGTACAGATACTCAAAACGCAAAACATACACCAATACTGCGTCTAAGCAGCCTCTTTCCTCGTAAAGAAACTGACAGACGGAGCGTTACTACGTGGCTCCTCGCCGACTTTCGCTCTTGTTTTTGCAGAGGAGCGATACCTTTAAATCCTGCCGCAGAACCAACTCAGCTGATCCTACTTCACCGTGGCGATCCAAAGATCCATTGTCAAACACTAAAAATTTCTTGATCCGTCCAACGAAGCTTCCGACGTCTGCTCAGCTCGCTGGTGCATCATCAACAAAGCTACCTAGGAACGACAATTCCTTTATAAATATAACTGATTTCTCAATTATTGATAATATCATCACGGAACACAAGCAGGAGCAACACTAATCCTCCAAGGATGCAGATTCACTGCACAGATGAACACCATGAAAAAGAAGAATGCGGTGCTAAATAATGACGCAGGTGGAAGCACCCACTCACCAACAACGCTCATAGTATTAGAACAACTTACAGACAGATCCGATTTAATTTCCTGATACAAACTGTGAAGGTCATGATATTCTCCCCGCTGAAGGATATATAATAATATCGTATTCCCTCTAAAGGGCTTAAACCGCTGCAATCCAAATGAGCCTAGGTACTTTACCATCAAACAGCTCTAGAGAAGGCAACGAAACAACCCTTAGAGAGTGTTGTCGGGTCTGAGACTACGCTGATCCTCAAGATAACATCATGAATTATGTTCCACAGAACCTCCACAGAGCCTGGCCGTGAAGGAGGTGGTGAAAGGACGTGCTCCTCGACACTATGGACCCTGAACAAACAAACCCAGTCTGATATAACAGGTATCACTTCCCTTCCAATTTCACACAGGAAGCGCTCTGATGGTACTAGAGATCCCCGATCATCTCACTACAAAATCAATGGAGCTACATGAATATCAAGATCCAGCATATGGAGATTTATCACTCGTATCAACCTTGGCATGGTTCAATAGACTCTCACCGCAATAATCTCCCACCAGTAGAGCGATCATCGCATTCGCCTTCTCTACTTATCAGCGACGCATGGTAAAGCCAAGTTATCACCCCGACTATCAAGCAAAATACAAGAAAGTCCGAGGGTCTTATGTCCAATGATTTAATGCCAGTCTTCAAAGGTAGATATAATTCGACGAAATTCGTAATCATCGCATTCAAGGTCAAGCGATTCAAATAAAGACTTAGTTTTCCATCTCCAAAATCCCTAAACAAGGGATATAGAGAATGCAAAGGTGAGAAATATATTAACCAAGAGGCCTCATATTCAAAGAGAGCTCTTCCATTCACAAAGAAGAATGGCAACAAACGACGAGATCGAAGCCCCAAAAGACAAAGCGATCAGAAGGATCTCCAAAGAAAATGAGAACGATCTCCAAAAAGGCGTGGAAATCTCGCAGATCGTCAGGTCCATCGCGAACTGAAGATCGACGACGCTATTTCGCCTTAACGCTTCACCCCCTTAATGTACTCCCCGTCACAGGTTCGGCGCGGCACGAAACGAGCAATTTCGAGGTGGCCAACCCAAATTGAAGCCGACCTACAACAAGACAACTCCAAGTATCAAGGAAAGTTCCATAAAGGACTACTGAGACTGCAGACTGACGACCGTACATGTACCAAGAGAAATAGAGTACTTGATACTGCGCGGATACCTCCGACGCTTTATATCCCCTGAAAATCAGATCCAGAGTCAAGCTCGTGAACCGTGTCTCGCCTCAAAGAACACCACCTCTGGGCAGACGACGACCAAGACCAACAATCCCTGTGAAACTGTAATCCTGTGAGGATTCACAGGAGGAGGGGAATCCACACCGGAAGGCCCATCTACGCAACATTAGGATCTATTGCAGATAGCGGAAATTCGGGGCAAAGGTCTAAACTACCGCGCCTGGATACATCCATCACGTTCTCACTCCGCATCCGAGGGATGCCAACACCTCATGACGACCCACTCGGTAGTTCGGCAATAAGGCCAACAAAACAATTCATCAAAAAGAATCGACAACTGAGTTCAAATTTTGATATCATCTTCGTTACTACTGGAGCAAATGGGCATCCTGAGGGAAACCAGAACCGTCACATAATCTCCTTACTGGTTCTCCGTGGGAAAGCGAGTATTAATTTAGCTCACTACAATTGGTACCACGTCAGAGATCCCCCATGCCGTTTTTCGACGACTACAAGAAGATTCCCTCATTGCACGCCCGCTCCGCTATAACATGTTGTCGGGCAAACCTTTCCTAATGCAATAAAAGCCATCCTTCCGCATATCACATGATGATCAATCTCACCAGAACTGCAGAATGGTTCGAGAGACCAAATGAGTGGCTACGGGAATGCTATCAAAGATCCATGAAACAAAACGGTCGACAACATATACGTGATCTAGCTCACATGCGTGACGAGGCACTCACTGACCTCGAGCCCCTTAAGAACCGGAACCGCATTGCTGGATGACGACCGAACACCTCGCCATATCTACCGAAACTAGCGAAGACCACAAAAACCACCTTATCCATTTTTTAAGACAAAATGGTGACGCAAGCCTTCGCATGGAAGTGTGCGCATACGGGAGGAATTGATCCACAAGAATCACCATAGATTGAACGTCACCCGCCTGCCAATCAAACAAAAAGGGTGCCGCGCCGTAAAGGCAAAGCCATCAACGTAAGAAGTCAACAACTCTTACAGCGGAGCGATCAGTGGGAAGTAGAATACCCCATCGGCTAGCCAATGTCGCACTCGCTAAAAGGCAAACGCAAATGGCGACTCCGTGATCGGATTTCATCGGCATCAACAAAGCGCCCAAAGCGACGCTTCCGGGCCGCGAATCGACCATCGTAGGCGCACCGCGCCATGAACTCCTTAATGATGGATGCCTTCTCCGGCTACAACCGGGACGCATGGACCCAGTGATCAAGAAAAGACGCCGTTTCATTACAACGCAGGAACCTATCGCTATCGTGTGATGCCGTCTCGTGCTCAAAAACACAGAGCCACATCGTAGTCGTAACCTGACGCTTTAGAACCATGAGGCACAACTATGGCGGTACATAGATGACATGTCGGTAAAATCCACCTCTGCCTGGCCCATATTCATCCGGTCAAGCGCCTGCATCTCGGAAACTACAACATGAAACCGAATCCAGCTCTAAGTGTGCCTTCGAGAATACCGAAATTCCCGTTTCATAGTCAAATCATCGAGAATTGAAGCAAATCCGCATAAGATAAAGGTTGTGTAATTTGTAACACTTGTCCCGGAGAGGGCACAAAGATGCTGTAGAATCGTATAAGAATGCGGCTTCCTTAATTGCCAAGGCTACAATAGAATTTTTGAAAATTGGTTTAAGGGTGAAATTATAAAGTTTTCAAAGAATTGTGGCACTTTGCAATTAAGGTAGTGGATGGGTGGAAATCCAATTATGGAATTTTAAAAGGATAATAATAATAATAAATTACCAAAATAGTTCAGTGAAGTCTCGAAATTTAGATCTTGATGATGAAACTGATCACGCTAAGTTCGCTCACGAAATTCAGTAACTCAGAAAGTTTCTATAAATTCCGAGACAATAATATTTTACTAATTTCTAGGCGACTGGTTAGAGTGAAACTCGAAAACGGGATTTTTGTGAAAAAAATCTCGAAAATGGCAAATATTTCTAGCATTATCTAATTAAGGATAAAATAAAATTTTTCTGACAAAATGAACCCGAATGAGGTAATAGAAATTATTTATCCAAATAATAATTAAAGAAAAAGAATAATAATAATAATAATAATAATAATAAAAAGATAAAAAATCAAAATCGCAGGGGACTCGACAGCTGGAGACGCCAGTAGAGAGGGCGGAGAGGCGATTTTTATTTTATTTTCTTGATTCTTTCTCGATTTACGAAAATCTAATCGTGTGTTTTCATCGGCTGTATAAAATTGACTACGCAAGAGAGCTACGCATAGGTACCAATATCTTAGCCTTTGTCAAACTTCAAAGGTAGAAAATTTGCCTTAATTGTGTTATTTCAAGCCTAAAGGTTATGTAATGGCTTTGAAATTCTTCAGAGGTCGTAGTGTTGTCAGAACTTTAGTCCCAAAATTTTGTGACTCGAGTTTAGAATTTTTAGGAATTTTTTTGGAATCGTTGTTTCGGACAAATAGCACACTTTACTATTTTCTGGACAGCTTTTGATTGAAATTTCAGAGATTTGTATGTCGACAAGTTGGATGTAATCTTCAAAAATGTTTCTGGTATTTTTAGACTATATGAAAGTCCCTAAGCTTTAAAAATCACTAAAACAGATAGTTTTTATAGGCATTTAATGTGTATGGACATTTTCGTCAATTTCACATCATATTATCGATGTCCATATCGAATAGGACGGCACGTAAAGTTTCTCATATGAATCGGAAACTGCTCGATATAGTTACTTTGAAAGCCCCGTATATGTTTTATGGTTAAAACGTTGAACTGAGGGCATTTTCGTAATTTGAATGAATTGTGTAGGCGATTTGAGCATCCGATCCAGAATCTAGAGTGCTCGACAAGATTCAAAGAAATTAGTCGAGAAAAGGTGAGTACTCAAAATCATTTTCTAAAACGAAAGTGTTTAAATTACAATTTTGTAAAGTGCTTTGAAAATATAGATTTATAAAGCATTTTATTACCTCCCAATTGTTATACTCAGCAGAAAAGTTTGATTTCAGTATTTAAGAGACAGCTTTGGCCCGTTTAGCAAAAACCCTAGACGGGCACAAATTTCACGCCGATGTATTTCTGATTGTGCATGGCAACGTGATGATATTGATGATTAACTATATTGCCCGTCGGGCAATTGGGGTTAGATATAGTATATTTATATATAGTGAGTCGCCCTCCGCATTACTTCCGAGGTATATAGTTAGCGCACGATTTAGTACATAAATGTGGCTGAGGTTGGTTCCGAGTGGTTCCCCACCGAGCACTGGGTTCCGAGGTTCCACATGCTATAGATCCTGGCCGCGGTTCACCGGTCAAGATTCAGCCGTAGTGTTCCGAGAGTTCACTACCGATGCCAGTTCCGGCGGTTCCGGTGCAATGCCTCTAGGGTATTTCGTAGAATGGGCCACGCTGGTTGGTACTTGATTTGCCAAAGATAGCACTTTCGTGATATTAACCACCATCGAAATACTTTCGCATAAAGGTAAATAATGTAACGTATTTCAATGAAATAGACTTGTTTTTACATCGCAAAGCAGCTATAAAACAGCTTCAATGTTATAAATAGTTTTCGTATCAAAGCTTTCTTAAATGGTTTTATAGCAAAACTCACTTCAAGCAAACAGCTTTACAACCATTTCTCGTATTTATTTTCTATATATATCGAGGTACAAACAGTTGCATACAGCAGATTTAGAACTTATAGTGACTCCACCGAGTCTGCTCAGCTCACGCTTTCTCGTTTTGTAAAATAATTTTCGTGTGTGTCAAGCCAAAAGATCTTCCGGTGATCCTCGTCTAGACGATGTCAGACACATAAGATAAGGTGTAAATTAAATCTGGCAAAAGTTAAAAATGGCATTTTGTATATGTAAATATCTTTTGTAAAATATGCATGCATGATTTTGAGAAAAACAAAGTTATGTATAAACTTATATTGGATTGATCCTTATCTGAGAGTTTTGATGAGACCAGGTCCTTTATCACAGAGCTGACACTGGAAAACATCGGGAGTGGCATTTTGTTTTATACAAAGATTTTGTATTTCAGCTGATCAGAAAATAAGTAGTCGATTTCGCGAATCTAAATGATTTGATAGAAAAGTAAAAATTTTAAACCACGCTTTCAACACGCTTTAGCAGCTTTAACCCGCCAAATTTCATGGTAACTTGTCACGAGTTTAGCCAGCCGAGAGGTTACCGTGAAGGTCACATTTCCATTGACAGGAAGGGAATCACAACTTGGTATCGGGAAGGGCGAGGCGATAGTTCGCCTGCTTTTCAGACGCTTTTCCACAAAAGATTTCCTATAGAATCGCTTATAATAATGATTTTTCTATCGCAACCTACATTGTTTTGCTAATCCTTGCATGCATCAAATATTGAAAAGTGTCACTGAATCTTTTAACTTTGAAATTCATAGCATTATGTCTGGACGAGGTCGTAGAGGTCGATCTAGGACTTCTGCACTGGAGGCACCACCAGAGAGATATGTCGAGCACACCCCTAGATCTAAGATGCTTTCCAATGAATCAATTCCGTTGTAACCATCGAGGGTCAGCAGGACCTAAAGCATTTTTGCATTCCTCGACGCATGGATCAGTCATGCGATTGTTACGTGCTACCCGGCCGTGCACGAGCCTCCGTAAGAGCAGAGGGGCATGATAGAATGCTCTCTAAATTAGGGGTTAAACCTGATGATGGTACCGGCGACCCGCAGGGTACTTATGGTTGACAAAGTTTAGCGCTCTAGCCATTATACATGGTGACGTAGACATGAGGTCTCTTCCACCATAATTACCTAAAAGGTGACGTGACACGAGATTTGACTAGCAATTCGTGATACACAAGTTTCCCGTGTTTACTAGGACACAGAAAAAGCAAGCAAATAGTTTATGAAAAGTTTTTAGAAACTTTAAAGCAAAGCAAGGAAGAATTTATGAAAAGTTCAGCCTAACAAAAGGTAGAAAGGACAGCTTAGTTCTAACTCAGGGCGGTTTATTATCAAGAGAGGTGCTCCCAAGACTAGTCACCAGACCCAAATGGGCCTAAAGAGAAAGAAAGGAAAGAAGTGGACCAAATGATGAGGCTCGCACGAGGAGTAAAGATCTACCATGATCCGTCTGATCACCGCAAATTCCCAGAGGTGGTAGATCTTCAGATCATCTTTTCCATTATGCCCTACATGCCGAGGAGGCATTCGGAGAGCCAGGTGGATGAATATGACAGATGTCTACTATGTGAAGGCTACTTTATCGCAGAATCCGTCCACTCAGTATCGTAGAGACCTCCGAGAGCAGCAGCAGCACTCACCCTGTGCACTACGTCCCGCCTCGCCGGTAGGGGTGGTTCAGCAGAGGTAAGGCATTAAAGACTGGTAGAGGAGTCGGTAGGGTACAGGAGGCAGAGGCAAGACCCCCCGATTAGCCGATTCGCAGGGTACTGCACTGTGCTCCTGGTATTTACAACATACGTAAATAGAGGCATGCATCACCGCACGCGGATTATCGTATGATTTTAGTTTACGTATCATGATGATATGCATTGGTGGACCTGTGAGCCACTCATTCATTTATTTCAGCATTTATATTCACCGAGAGGCACCGCAAGATAGAGTCCCAAATTCTCATGTATGGTCAGATGGTGGTTTCCAGACCTAATGGGGATATCGGTGATATTCGAAAAAGGATAGTTCCAAGAGATCGCGATCCGTAATAAGGATTTTCCAGCCAGACTTGATAGTGTTAGGTATCCATGATTTTTTATATAATCTTGGGTATGGACTGGTTATCCGCATAGAAAGCCACCTTATTTGCTATAAGAAAGAAGTAAGATTATTCGGGCCGCAGGAACCAAAGATATTTCGGGAATCGTAAGAGAGATCGCCCCTAGTCTCATTAATGCCTATGATCGCTCAAAAATGCTTTAAAGGCTGTGGTTATTTGGCATTTGTAGTGGATATGAGATAAGAGGGGGGACACTCATCAAGATAATCCCATAGTCAAAGAGTTCCAGATGTTTTTCTAGATGATATTTCAGGTTTACCCCCGGATAGAGAAATTGAGTTCGTTATTGAACTAGTTCCAGGGACCGAGCCGATATCCATTCCTCCATACATACTTACGCCAAAGTAGTTGGGAAGAATCAAGGCACAACCTGGAGGAATTCATACAAGGGCTTCATCCGAATCCACTCACCGTGGGAGCCCTGGGGCTTCTCAGAAGAAGAAAGACGGAAGCTTACTTGCAGTATGTAATTATAGACAATTGGACCTAGCGACAATACAACCAAGATCCGCGCCCTCGTAGATAGATATTATTTGACCAATTGCATGGATCTCGTATTCTAAGATCGACCTAAGGTCGCTACCACGCCTGAGGTCCCGGAGAATGATGTTTCATGACCGCCTTCAGATCTAGATACTATTACCACGGTTCCAAGGATGCTATCTCGTATTGACTAACGCCTGTACCGCTGCTCACGGATTTGATGAACAGACCATCCAGATTTAGATAAGTTTGTGGATCGTATTCATCGATGACATTCTAGTGTACCAAAGTAGTCGTATGGAATACGCAGTGATCTTCTGGACAAGATTGCAGATTCTTAGAGAGCGCTATACGCCTAAGTTTAGTAAGCGCCACTCAATGACAAAGTAGCTGGGGTCATGTCCTTTCTAAAGGCATTAGTGTGGATCCTCTAAGATTGAAGCTATAAGAATTGAAGCCGCCTACAAATGTTTCAAGTTCACAGCTTTCTTTGGATTGTCAAAGTTGTCATGTGAAATTTGTTGAGGATTTTCGGGCATAGCAACACCGTCGACCAATCTATTGAAAAGGATCGTAAATTGAGCGGGTTTTATACCCGCCAAAGATAGTTTTAAGGAGTCGAGATGCAGATTGACGATGCCCAAGATAGCACTACCATCGTGAAAGGACGGTTATGTGGTATATAGTAAATGCCTGCATAAGGTTAGTGTGTGTTTTGACGCAGATGGTGGTGCGATGTTTGCGCTTCCCGCCGCTTAAAGAAGCACGGAGCGTAAATCACCCAACCCATGATTTAGAACTAGCAATAGTGGGTTTCTTTCGCTCTAAAGATCCGGAGACATTATCTATACTGTTCCCTTATACGATATTCACCATCATAAGAGCTTCGTAATACATTCCTTTACTCGTAAAGAGAAGCTTTAACCTTATAAGTAGTCATTTCTAGTCGGAGTTGATTAAGGATTATGGGATCAAGACGATGAAAACAATCCTGTGGAAGGCCTAAATGTAGTGGTCGGTGCCTTGCTTCTGAACCGAGGGCGTCTTATGCTTATCCTGCATAAAGATATCTCCCACATTGTTGATAGAGTTGAGATCTCGAGTTCGCTTGCGTGAGTCGATTAAGGTGGACACCGTTGGCATCATTTATGTCTTCACCCTCTTCAGGATCGTGATCAAGGAAGGTCGAAGGTGTTTCGCAGATGATTGTTTGAGGGCGTAGATTGGAGGCGGTAGGAAACCAGAGTTCCAAATCGTAGACGATGGCGAGTAGTTAGAGGGAGTCGAATGTGTGTAAATTCGAAATAGGTGAACTAAAAGGGAAATCATGGAAGAGGCTCACTCTTCAAAGATATGCCATGCACCCCGGTGAAGACCAAGATGCATCATACTCGCAGGAGCACATGGTGGAAGGGCATGAAAAGGAAAGTCGTGATTTCGATTCAGATGCTTAACCTGCCATCTGTAAAGGCAGAGCACCGGCCCGCAGGAGGCATGTACTCTTCCGATTCCCGTATGGAAGGGATAAGATTACAGATTTTATTACGGCTTCCGAAAGAACCTGAGACAACACGATGCCATATGGGATAGTGATAGACCAACGAAATCAAATGCATTTCTTCTCCCAAATAGGCAATGATGACCCGCCTGACAAGTTGGTCAAATTATATGGAGGAGATAGTTAGATCGCATGGTGTTCCTATATCTATAGTCTCGCACGAGACCTAGATTCACATCCGCATTTTGGCTCCAGCTTACAGGATGCCATGGGGACTGATTCTCACTTTTTTTTAAAGACAAACCTTCCATCCTCGATTGATGGTCGCACAGAGAGAACTATTCACACTCAGAGGATGCTTGTGAGCATGCGTGATGTAGCTTAAGTGAAGCCGATAATGATTATCTCTCGATGGAGTTCTCATTACAACAACAATATCAACCCAAGATAGGTATTGACTCCATTTGAAGCATTGTATGCATTTTATGTCGTACCTTAAATGGGATGAAGTAGGAGAGGACCGATGAGCCAGAGTTAGTACAAATTACCTGAGATAAGATCCATTGTCCGAGATGCACTCAAGATGTCAGACAAAACAGAAAAGAGGCGACAAACGCCGCAGGGATCTACAATTTACAGGGCGATAGGGTCTTCCCCAAAGTTTCCCTGGAAAGGTGTCCCCAGATTCTAGAACATTTATGGAAAAGCCGAGGATGAAGCACATGGGGCCATATGAGATTATTGCCGCAGTGAGACCGCAGCATATAGATTAACTCCTCCAAGAGTCGTTTACTGTTCATACGTGTTCATGTATCCATGTTCGCATACATTCCATCCTCCCATGTACTTCAGAGATCACCAAGAAATCTAAAAGGATAATTTCCATCTTATATGAGTGTGATAATGCAAGATAGTAGATCGCAGAGAGTTAGATTTCATGAATAAGGCCATCTGCTAGTCAGTTTTATAGTGGAATCATGGAATTCAAAGAGGCTACACGGGAGCGAGGCTCGTATGCGCAAATAATATCCTCATAATTGCAGATTAAGGCATCCTCTTTATATTAGCTTTGCTCATTTTATGACGAAATGTTCTATGAGGAGGATTTGTACACCCCCGTCCCGAGAGGGTGTACGTATGTAACCGTATATTCAGCGCTTTCCTTAATTATTTTAGTGCCAATGTAATTTTTGAAAATTGGTTTAAGGGTGAAATTATAAAGCTCAAAGAATCGTGGCACTGCAATTGGCGAAAGGGATGGGGTGAAATTCCAATTATGGAATTTTAAAAGGATAATAATAATAATAAATTACCAAAATAGCTTCATAAGCCTCAAAATTCCTGTATCTTGATGATGAAACTGATCGCAATAAGGTCTGTCTCACGAAACTATAACCCAGAAAGTTTCACAAATCTGAGATGCCTGAATATTTTACGCAATTTCAGCGACTAAGCCAGAGCTGAACTCAAAACTTTATTTAAAAAATCTCAAAAAATGGCAAATATTTAAAGATTATTCAATTACGAAGAAATAAAATTTTTCTGATAAAATGAACCTGAATAAGGTAATAGGAAATTATTTATCCAAATAATAAATTAAAGAAAAAGAATAATAATAATAATAATTAATAATAATAAAAAAAGATAAAATCAAAATCATAGGACGGACAAGGAGACGAGAGAGAGGTTGAGAGGCGATTTTATTTTATTTTCTCTCTTTGATTCTTTTCTCATTTACTTAAAACTGAATTCGTAGCTTTCACTGGGCTGCATGGCAAACTGGACTACGCTAAGAGAAATACGATGCGGGTCCAATATTCCACTATTAAACTTTAAAAGGCAGATAATTTCTGCCTGAGTTTAGTTATTTCCGTTTCCCAAAGGTTGCAGATAACGCTTGAAATTTTCTGCAGGTCGTAAAGGTCGAAACTTTAGTCCCAAAATTTTTAATCGAGCTTGTAAATTTAGAATTTTTGAACTGTTCGGACAGTCAAATGAACTGGGACTATTTTTCGGATGCTTTGATTGAAATTTCAGATTGTAGTCGTTGTCGATTTTACCAAAATGTTTTCAGTATTTTTAGACTATGGAAAGTCCTGGAGTCAAAATCGACTCAAAATGTATAGTTTTTATAGGGCATTTAATGTGTATGGACATTTCGTCACTCTACATCATATCGATGTCCATATCGAATATATCAAGACGCAAAGTTTCTTGTTAATCTAAGCTCGTCGATATACATTTTGAAAGCCTGTATATGTTTTATGGTTAAAACGCTGAACCGAGGGCATTAATTCCTGAACAACTGTGTAGGCGATTTGAGCATCCCACGAGAATCTAGAGTGCTTAATAAGATTTGAAAGAAATTAGTCGAGAAAAAGGTGAGTACTCAAAATCATTTTCTAAAACGGTAAAGGTTAAATTACACTTTAAAGTGCTTTGAAAATATAGATCAGAAAGCATTTTATTACCCCAATTGTTATACTCACAGAAAAGTTCGATTTTTATTTAAGAAAATGAAGTTTGGCCCGGTTTAGCAAAAACCCCTAGATGGCACAAAACATTTTCGATGCATTGATCGGTGGTATTATAAATGTTATAGATACATGATTAACTATATTTGGGCCTGTCTGCAGAACAGTTAGATATAGCATATTTATATAGTGAGTCGCCTCCCTATTATCTGAGGTATATTATGCCACTTAATTTAGCACATAGCGATGAGGTGTTATTCCGGAGTTCCCACCGAGCATTTTGGTTCCGAGGTTCCATTATGCCATAGATCCCAACGTGTTCACCGGACCATCTTAAATTCAGTGTTCCGTGTCACTTCTCACCATGCCTGTGTCCGAGGGTTCGAGGCATCACTTCTGTGTATTTTAATGGGCCACAAAGTGGGTTGTAATTGGATTTTACAAGATAGCACTTTCAGACCAACATCGAAACAGCTGCCACAGTTGTAAATAGTTTTCCTCGAACGTATCAACACAGCACTAGTTTTCATCGCTTTTCACAGCTGTAAACGCTTCACAGCAGAAATAGTTTTGCACGCTTCGAAATGGTTTTATAGCAAACCGCTTTTCATAAAATAAAGCTACAACCATTTCGTACGCATTTTCATATCGAGGTACAAACAAAGGTAATAAAGAAAGATTTAGGAACTTATATTTCACGAGTCCGCTTCGCCTACGCTTTTCATTTAAATAATTTTTCGTGTGGCAGGCCGGGCTTCAAAAGATCTTCCGTAGATCCTCCGGTCTGTATCGATTGTCATGGATTATGGCAGATGCAAAGGCAAACAAAGATTAAAGGCATATTTGTATACGTAATATTCTTTAATGTTAATATGATTAGAACGAACTAATCGGTATGATTTATCCGTCTATATTATGAATTGTAGCGGATATTATGGATACAAAACATTGAGTGATTTTTGTTTTATACAGTGATTTTGTATTAGCTTGACCAATCGCAGCCGTTATGTCAGCCGGATTTCGAAGTAAAATCTAAATGTGTGATTTGATAGAAAAGTGAAAATTTAAACCCACGTTCAAATACGCTTTAGCGCTTTAACTACAACCATGGTAACTCTGTCACGAGCGAGTCAGTCGAGAGGTTACTCGTGGAAGTCATCATGCATTTCCGTCACTCAGGCTGGGTCCTGCCAAGATTCGACATGCCTCGCCATCAAGCATAAAGGAAGTTCTCACTACTGACAAAGAAGGATTGTCGCTTTTAAGCCGATTCGCATCCAGTGGCGGTGATAAATGCTACCTTTCTTCCAAGTCCTCGAAGAAGGCCTTTCTAATGTGGATAATGAGGTGCGAGGGAAGCATTCTCGCCTTTGAAAACATATTTGAGATCTCCCCATTCTAAGTCCCATAAGGGGAACTCTCACCCTATACCGGTCAGACGACTTCAACCGTTGTCATTCCTGCCAGAGACAAAGATATTTGAGTACAACATCCGCTTTACTATTGCAAACAGTTTTCTTGAGGAGGTGCAGGAGAGGTACCCAAAGATGAAAACTAATTTCGTCTTAGAATCGTAGCTCGGAAACTCCGCCTTACTTAGGCTCACACCAGAAGTTCCAACTAATACCCACTTAAGCAGTGGTTACATAAACCGTAAGTTCCCAAGGCCGGCGAAGTAGCCATGAAATGGAGCGGACTTACATCGACGTCGAAACCGCAATAAAAAGGGCGTGTCTTAGCCGACTTCGCCTGAATTCACCTCATGGAACCCGTCGTAACGCTCAAGTACGAATGACCCTCCCATCCGGAAACTCTGTAGACGGAGCCCCAAATGCGCAGGGAGCCATGTGCCCCAATCTCGACCTCCGTATGAACAGACATTGAGACTCAACCTCGGGATTCCAGCCTCCAACAACGAGGTCGTGGCATGAGGTCACATAGCGTGCCCCAACCTTGCTCTCATATTCCATTGAAGTTGACCAAATTGAGGTCCGCAGCGCACCCCACCAGCGGTAAGACAACAAGACACCTACGAGGCTAAAAGTGGAAGGATGATCTTATATCTCCAAAAGGTACGAGATTTATTAAAAAAATTCATGCAAAGTTCAGTCGATATGTCCCCGCAGCAGAACCCGAGCCGACACTTGGCAAATTAGCGACAATTTTACGTGAAGACCTCACCGCCGACACTGGTCGAATACCGCGAGCCCCCATCGACATCTCTCGCGATGTGGAGGTTAGTTCCAGGTCGGTCCGGAAATGAGTTGGACGGACCCCATTTGGGACTATATAATAGATGGACGCCCACCACGACCTCAAGGAAGCAATAAAATAAGGACGAGGTCCGCTGTGTTCACTAATCATATGGGAAGCCCTCGGGCGAGGTTTCTCCACACCAATCCTCAAGTGTATCGCAGAAAACATTAGTAACACGGCTATGGGAAGTTCATGAGGGTATATGCGGAAATCACATCGGAGCTCGAGCCTTGGCAGGAAAGGTCTTGAGACAAGGATACTCCTACAATACTCAAAGATGCAATCGATCTAGTCAAGAAATGCAAGATCTGCCAGGAGCACGCCAAGATCTCACGCCTCCCGTCATAACCCTTGACGTCAATCACAAGCCCCTGGCCCTTCCACAAAGGTTTGACATACCAGACCTCTTGGAAGGGCCAATGTAAGTTCATCATCGCCGCAGACATTTCACCAAACGGGCGTAAGGCCGAGCCCCAATTTCCACAATCACAACAAAAGATACGCAATTTCAGGCATGAAGTTATCATATGCGTTTGTATCCCAAGAGCCTCGGTGTCTCGACAACGGAAAAACAATTCGACAACGCCAAATTCGTAGATTTGTGTCGACTCAATTAAGAATTACCACTGGCCTCAAAGACATCCGCTAGCCTAACGGGTCGCCGAGGTCACCATCAAACCCCAAGGCCAAGGAAACTAAATTGAAGATCTCAAAGGAAAGTGGGTAGGAATACCTCCCCGAGGTGCCAAGGGCTTACAGGATACCACAAAGTCAACACCGAGAAACCCTCGTCACTTCAGCCTGCACGGAAGCGGTAAATTTCGCTGAGATCGGACTAAAATCCCCAAGGATCAAATTAGCGGCAGTGGAGCACAATGACGAGGCTCTCCGTCTAAATTTGGATCTCTTAGATGAAACGCGAGCAAGTTCTGTAAAAACGTATTGTGAGAACACCAAAAGAAGACAATAGCGGTACTCATAACCAAAGTGAGTCAAACCCATAAGCTATATGCCAGGTGATCTGGTCTTAAAAAAACTACTGCCAGCAAGGAAGAATCCAGCCCACTGAAAATTGGGCCCCAACTGGGAAGGCCCTTACATCATATTCGAATCGTCACATGCAATTACAAGTCTAAAACAAAGGAGGGAAAATTTTGCGCATGCCTCGAATGCTAACATCTTAAACGTTTTTATCAAGAGACCTTGTTTGTAATCTTAAATGAGATTTACCATTTTCATTTAACGATTCTAATTACGCATCGGGTTATTTTGTTAAGATCGTCACAAAACAACTCATAAGCACGTATAAATGCTCACAAAGATTACGTGGTATTAGAATGAGTCAACTCATGCATAAAAGAAAAATTCTCTTTATTCCAATCAGACATTCAGTTACAATCACAGGTCACGGGATTACATCTTGAAGATTCAAGACAAGGCCATGCTTAAAAAAATAAAAAAAAATAAAAATAAAAAAACTTCGTGAAGAAAAAGGAAAAGAATGAAAATAATCAGAAGGTGGAAAGAGGAGAAGAAGAAAAAAAAGATGAAGGAGTTTAAAGTAAAGAAACAAAAAGGGGAGAATGAGAGGTGGAAGAAAAGATGAAAAAGAAGGAGAAGGAGAAAGGAGAAAGGAAGAGAAAGAAGAATGAAATGGAGAAGGCGACGCAAGAAATGCATCGCCTCTCTCCCATGATTCCCTAGCACGGAGCTAGGGAATAACATGACCCCCATAAAGGGAGACTTTAGGAAAAACACAACTCCCAATGTGCATAAGTTCAACTTAACCGAACCAGAATTCCTCAAGTGGATCCCCAAAGAAAGACAACCGATTTCGACTTCATCTTGCCCGTATTTCGTTAAGCACTGTAAGAAGTAACATACAAATATAAACTTCATAAAGAATGAAGCCGCCTATTTAAAAGAAGGTCAGCACTCAAAAGTCACCCGAACTGCCCAAATTCTCCATAAATCGCGATTAAAGACGCTCGCACCTTTCCAAGAAAACGAATTCGAATGACCACACATAGCATATCATTAATTTAGTTCATGCTACTGAGAATCAGCCACGCCTACCCGAGGAGTCGACCAGCTCAGCCATCGCCATCAAGCACGCCGGAGTCAAGAAACCACCTTGACGAGCGTCTGGTCGACTTCAAGACAGGTCACGGGCACCGAGAGTCGACACCAAGCACACGCCACCCGCCATGGCTGGCCGGAGGCCCAGCAGCTCCTCACTCGACGAGTTCGCCACTCTTAAGACAGTCACGCCACCCGAGGAGTCGATCGCTCAGTTACATCGCCACTGGGCCATAGCGCCCGAGCCCGCCAGAAACACTTTGATGAGTCTGCCTACCGCACAAGTCACGCTACCCCAGAGTCGATCACCAGCTACATCGCCAATTCTACACAACACCGAGCCCGCCAGCCTCACTTGACGAAGTTCGGCTCACTCGCGCACGTCACGCCACTGAGGAGTTAGATCACCAGATACACGCCACCGCCACAACGCCCTGAGCCCAAAGAGCCACTTGACGAAGCCTGCCTTACTCGCACAGTCACGCCACCAGGAGTCGATCGCCAGTTATCGCCACTTACTACAATACCGAGCTCCGCAAATTTCACTTTTGAAGAGTTTGTTCATCGGTACACGTCACGCTACCCGAGGAGCAGATCAACCAGTTACATCACCGCCACGCCTCGGAGCCCAACAATAATCGACGAGCTCAATGATTCTACACAGGCCATGCAGCCTGGGAGTCATTTCAACTCAGGCAAATCATCCGGACTGGAGCACGCGAGTCGTATCGGGACGAGCCTCAACGATTCTACACGCTAGCCATGCAGCCTAGGATTCATTTCACTCAGTAACCACCGACGGAGTCTAACAAGCCACACTGACGAAGCTCAACGATTCATGACAGCCATGCACCAGATTCATTTCAACTCAAACCAAAATGTGACTGAGCCCAACAATTAACACTAACATCAAGCTCAACAATTCTAACACAGCCATGTAGCCCAGGAGTCATTTCAACCTGTAACACCATCGGAGTTAATAAAGAAATTTCACATCGGACGAGTTTCACGATTCGCACAGCCATGCAACAGAGTCATTTCTTAACTTAGGCAATCACCGATACAACCCAACCGCCAACATCTCAACTCAGCGCCTAATCTTAATTTCATGCGCACAAGAAGTCAATTCAAATTAAGAAGAACGTTAAAAAGAGCACAAGTAGAGGCGAGATAAATGAGGTGCAAAAATGAGTATTCATCAAGAACAAGGCCACATATATTTTGGGGCCCAAAGCCCAACAAACGAAAAAAAAAAAAAAAAAGGTATAAAAGTCGACATCAAGGTGCGAAGACGCATGAGATTAGCACGTAAGGAGAAGCTGACGGTGAAGAAGGAATGGCCTCACGGTGCCTCGCCTCTTCGTGATAACTGCCAGAAAGGACCCCCTCATCCTCCCGTCACTAGAAGGTCGGGTTAAAGTCTGTGCCAGAATAGGCGCACAAATGCACTTTCTCCGGGAAGAAGCACCCGTGAAACCCATTGATTGGTGCCTTAGCTCTCGCACAAATTCTTCCAATAACTTCGCCTCATGAGCCACCAAAGTTATTTGCCGATGGAGATCCCCACTGAACCTCGCGACACACCCTCATCGCGCCCACCGAGCCGGATCGCCTCGTTAGCCTCGCGGATGAGCCCCGCTCAACAGCTGGCCGCCTTATCAATAAGATCGCCTTTGATTGCACGCAGCTTCCTTAGACCCGGCTCACCGGGACGCGGAGAAGCCCGGCCCCCACCATCCGAGTTCATACTTCAGTTGACCGGCACCATCCCTACTTCCATCAAGTCCCGGGCACAGCCCTCAAATCACCCGAGCCTCCCGAAGTCGCTTCTTCAACGACCCTCGCCATTCCGGCCCGGTTTTCCTGTACGGCCCGAAAGACGAGCCGAAGTGGTATGTTTTAGATCAGACTTGAGCTTCACCCGCCTCTGGCCATACGTCAGATCGGCTCATACAAATACCGCCAGATGTGAGGGAAGCCACCCGCCTTTATAAGCCCGGCCGCTTAGCATGACCTTCGCTTATTTTGTCCTTTCGGCCAAACCTCTTCAAATGAGTAGCCACCCGCACATCCAAAGATAGAACTCAACATCCAACGTAAGAAGCCTGAACTCATCCCAAAATGGAGTCAAATATGACAAGGCACGGGGAACTTTACCGAGGCTGGCCCCCAGAGAGATGTGGTCAAAGCCCCATCAACGGGCGCCGCAACCTACCCTCTTAAGAGATCGTAATCCTTAAGAATGCACGAGATCGCCTCGCCGCGAGCTCTGATTGTGAAGTAAAGAACTTCGCCTCCGCCAACTTAAGGTTCCTGATCTTCCTCCTCGCTTCTTCCTCCCTTCGAGGAGGCGACTTAACCTTCTTCACATGGTTCCAGATCAATGGGCGTGATCGCCAACGGCTGCTCAACGGCCCCACCCAAGGGACCCTCTGCCTCTGCAGCATACCCAGAATGGGACCGCGAGCTCAAAATTATAGGAGCCATAACCCATCCTGATTTTTAGATATGAGAGGACGGAGAAGATGATGATGCCCCCAACTTCGGAACTTTAACCAAAGTCGGCCTATCTTTCTCAACAGAGTGCGAGGTTTTTCAAGCTCCTACCGGCCTTCAGACACCATCTCCAATCACAGCCTCTGGGTTTAGCAGCCAGGGCCCAACGGGAGGAACTTTTGCGGAAAGAGGTGAAGGCCTCGTGGCAGCGTATCGAAAGTGGACTTTAACTCGACAGGCCGGAACATCCGACTTGATCAACTCCGCCAGAAGGATTCAGGGAGGACACTCGCCCAACGCCAACGCTATGATATCTTCAACGCCAGATCAATTCCAAGCACTGAAGCATGTAGACGCACAGAATCGAGATGCCCACAATTACACAAGTTATAACCAAAAACTGAAAAACACTCACGAAGATTCTCGGGGGTAGTCCAAGCCACCGGAACGCCCAAGGTGTCGTCTGTCGAGGATCATACTTCCACTATGGTCGCAACTAAGAAGTGAAGGTCCCTTCACGCCTATGGGAGGAGGGAAGATCTAAATCACCAGAGGAGCGCCGGAACACCTAGAAAAATAAAGAAAGTCCTCATATGTCTCCTTCGGGCTGAAAAGGTAAAGAAGTTAGTTATATGCCGGGGACACCAAGCCCTCGTCTCTAAAGAAACCAAGAACTAACCAAAATACCCCAACCATTAAGGAAGGTGAGCGGGACACACATTGAAATGTTGCAAAACCCCTTTGCGAAGGGATGCAAAGGGAAGCTAAGACCGCATTCAAGGCCACTTCGAAGAAACACACCATCCTAGGCACAGAGACCACATAGAGGGTCAAAACGTTAGGGGACCACACCCGAACGCCAAAGGGAGGCTGATAACGTCTGGCAAAGATGGCCCCATATGAAGGACCGACCTTGCCAGGTCCCACGCTAGCATGCCTGGGCGGCATCTCGATATTCCACCCCTGTGGTATTTAACGTATTCACTTTCCCTCGTCTCGTCCAGCGGGGTACAGGAGGCACTTCTGGGCACCTCCAAGTCCAACTCCCACCAAACGGTCGAAGACACCGCCAGTTCTTCCAAAACCAGCAATAGCCGAAGAATCACCATCGATACGCAAAGAAGAGGAACGACCCGGACCCATGATGAAAGTGGATAATGAAAACAAAATTCAGCCAACCCAAACAACTTGTCTTATCATAAATCAAGAAAACAAAGACGTTGAAGCAATCTGTAATACGATGTAAAAGATTATCCTTAAGAAAGACAAATGTGAGAAAAGACTCGCACAAAAAGGCTCATGTAAGACTAAGAGAGAAGGAAGTCCGAACTAAAGGCAAAGAAAGGTCCCGGAGCAAGCACACAAGACGTAGGGATGTCCGCGAAAAGAAACAAAAGGAAATCAAAGGAATGGAAGAAATGGAAAACCGAAGGGCCAATGCCATTATCACAAGACCAATGACGGCGACCAAGCCCTAACTAATCCAAAACTCGAGCGTATGTGGAAGTTGCAACGGGCGAGACACGCATTCACGCCCAATACCAAGCGCTTCCATGTATTTCTTTCCCTCAGAAAGAACTGACTTAGCATCTAGCGCCATGGAGAAGCCCCTCGTCAATTTCTTCATTTTGTTTTTGTAGAGGAGCTTATACCTTCAAAACCCGTCGCAAACTGTACTCGGCAATGGATCCTACTTCTCAAATCGGGATCCAACATCCCATCGCTCAAAATTCTAATCAAGAGTCTTTTAATCCCATTCAACGGCTTCCACACGCTCCACCCGCCCAGCTTGAAAAGGCATCATCATGTAAAAATATTTATTCTAATATTATAAAAGACATAAATATGTTTAAAAATAACCAATAGAATCTAAACTTTTAAAATCATCCAAACTAAATCAAGAGATATTTGCAAAATATTATATTATTTATATGGTTTTTTTGTAATTTATTTTCTATTTAAATTCTTTTGGTCGACCGTATTCTACATTCACGTTAAGTAGGTCTTTACCTACTTATAATTTTCAACAGTTTTTTATTTAAAATTTTTAATTAAGAATTTCTTAAAATTTTGTTATCAAACATATTGAAAAATTAAAACCATTGAAAATTTTCATTTTCAATGGTTCGAATATTTTCGTAGCTTATCAAATAGGCCTAAATTCATACCGAAATAAGTAGTTGAGGGACAAAATAACAAAAAGATTAGTTAAGGGGTTAACACCTCAATCATAGTTGATAGACAATTAGGGTTGCTTAATGACGAGATTAGTAGTTAAGACATAGGAGATGGGAAAGGAATTGTTTAAGTGACACATCAAAAGGCTGTTGAATGTTTCCCATTATATATATCAAAGTTGAAGGTAGTTTTGTAACACGATCGTATCATGTATCACTATCGAAATTCAGCCAGGAAAGAATGGGCTCTTTAATAAGTTCGAACATATAATCATCATCCTCATTTAATTTTACAACCGTCTATATTGTGGAATTTATAAATGCATATGTATCTTTTAAAATAATTTTTTTTCATCTTTTTCTACGTGGCTTTGCATCGCATACATGAATTTATTTATTTATTTTTTATTTTGTTAGAGAAACCCCATACATGAATATATCTTTCTTCTCCGGAATCGGTATTTGATGTCAACATTTCTAAGATAATTTACAAAATTCGAAGTAGAAATATATACTAAGCATGTTGTAGACCCCAAAACTAGGGTTTTAGGGGGTGATTTTATTTTATTTTATTTTATTTATTATTTATTTATTATTATTATTATTTTAAGGGAATAAGAGGAGAAAAAAAAAGGAGGGAGAGTTCCACAAAAGAAGAGGCAGAAAAACAAAGGAGAGAAGGTGAAAAAGAAAATGAAAAAGGAGGGGGGAATCTTAAAAGGGAGGGCGGTACAAAAAAATGAAGAGAAGAAATTGAGAGAAAAGGAGAGGAACGGAGAAATTGGAGATCGATTAGAGAATCAAACTAACTCGATGGACATCAAATTTAGATATCTTGTTCGAATCAACACCAAAAACCTTCCCATGGTTTCTGATAAAAATTTCAACGATTAGATTTTCATATATCGGAAGTCATTTTTTGAGATTTGGAAATCGCTTTTAGTTTCAAACGATTTCAGTGTAAGTTTTCGTTCTTCTTATTCCACTGATGGATTGCTCATATTTTTAGATATATTTTAGATAAGACATAGATATAGATTATGAACGGTGGAGATTATGTTTTGAGATGTCATTTGATAGTTATGTTAGTTTGAATCAGTAGTTTCTGAATTAGTTTCAATTTCAAACGATTTCAATGTAAAATTTCAATCTTCTTATTCCACCGTTGGATTGTTCTGATTTTTAGATATGTTTGAGATAAGACATATATATGGATTATGAACGGTGAAGATTATGTTTTGATATCTCATTTGATAGTTATATTAGTTTGAACCAGTAGTTTCTGAATTCGTTTCAATTTTAAACGATTTCAATGTAAGATTCCAATCTTCTTATTCCATCGTTGGATTGTTTTGAGTTTTAGATATGTTTGAAATAAGACATAGATCTTCAATCTGAATGGTGAAGATTGGATTTAAAGTCTGGTCAGTCATCTATCATTATGAAAACAGTGCTTTAGTTTCCGGATTTTAAGAGAGAAAATCGATGTTTTTCTCCTCACTGTCCAGATTTCATCAACGGTCCGATCCAGCTTCGTCTGTGGCCCGATCAACTTGAAATTTAGAGGAGAGGTTTTTAACTCATTGATGTTCATTCTGAATGGTGGAGATTAGGGTTGGAGTTCGGAAAGTAGTGTTTTGTGTCTGGGAACAGTGATTCCAATTTGGGAGACCTTTTCTTTTGTCTTATGAAAATTTGTTACATTTGACATATGATTGATATATGCCTCTATTTAGAAAATTGTGTTTAGCCACATAGTTGAACCCATTAAACAAAACTCATTTGCTTAAGGCCAATAAGATCAAGGCCCAATAGCCAAACCCAACTTACTTAGGTATTCAACTTAATAATTTAAAAACAACTTACATAAACCCAACTTACTTAGCCCATCAACAAAATAACCCATTAATTTGTGCTCCAACATACATAGGCCCAACCTATCAGAATCCTCACTTACTTAAACCCAATCCACAGGCTCAACTCATCTAGACCCAACCCATTAGGTTAGTTTATCGACTTATTAGGTCATTCGACCAAGCCTTTAGCCATGCATTCTGATCAGCTCTTTAGCCCATCAAATTTTCACCCTTAATTTATTCAATTTCTCATTTTCTAAAATTCATTTTTTTTCAATTTAATCTTAAAATTCAGGTCTTCCAAAAATTCAAGTAGTAAATTTTCATTCCTCATTTTTTTTTTAAAATTTAAATGTCCAATTTTCAAAAATTCAAATTCTCATTTTCTCATTTTCTAAAATTCAAATTTTCAACTTTAAAATTCAATTTCATTTTTTTCCAAGTTTTCATTTTTTCCAATTTACAAAATTCTCAATTTCAAAATTTAAGTATCATAATCTAAAATTCGTCTCATAATTTAATTTCAATTACAATTTTCCTATTTCAAAATTCAAAGTTTATAATTTAAAAATTCAACTTCCAATTTCTAAATTTCAAATTTAAATTCCAAATCAACCATAAAACTAAGTTTTTAATCTCGATATCCACTTCAAAAAATCTCAATTCAAAATTCTCAAACTCAAATTCATTTCAAAATTATCGCATTTCCAAAATTTCAAACTTCACTTTAAATTTCAAATCAAGCCAAAATTATAACACATGATTAATTCGATAGTTAGAAAATGGAATTTTGTGGAGTTAATTAAAATATATAAATGAGCTGGGTGAGGTCCGACATTCATGTATCATTTTTAACAAATAATTAAACCCTAATCTATAACCTGCTTAATTGGAATGTGAATATTCTATATTACTGCGGTAGAACTAACATGATTTTCTATTGATGCTGACTCGATTCACGCCAAGGTATATATTTTTCTCTTTTAATTTTTGCTCTTTAGTTACCATCTAAATGATTTATCGTATTTATATCGAAACTTGTTTAGTAGAGACTGTTTTTATACGAGCTTAGAAAGATGTTACGCGCCACTAAACGCATATCTCCGACAGGCAACATGACCTCCTGATTCGAATCAAGCCAGGACACATTTTTTCCTAACAAGGAGTCACACTAGTTTTATTTATTTGTTTTCCTTTAAAAAATAACAAAATAAGTGGCGACCCAAACCGTTTTCTAAAAAAAAAAAGGTTTTTCAAAAATAAGAAAAAAAAAACTAGTCTTGCCATCGAGTGGGAACGAACGTGAAAAATGCGGGGTCCACAAAATGGCGACTCCGCTGGGGATTTTAGTGGGTCAAGCTTGAATATAATTTGAGGAAAATGTGGCAATTGTCTAATTGATTGTTTGATATCTACTCTTTGTGCTAATAACACATTGAGTGTAGTTTTTTTTTTATTAATTAATTTGCTTCATCACGATGTATTCTTATTGTATATTTTCTGCATTTTGATATATTGATTTTGTATAGATACTTGTGTTTCGTATGATTGCTTGTTGTGGCGACTACCCCTCTTTGCTTGACTGCATGTTGCTTGGTTCATGTGGGACACACATTTATCCCCTTATCTTCGACTCTTAAGGTCTCGGTCAACTTTCATTCCTTTTAGTTGTCAGGTTTGATGTTTGATCGAGACTCTGTCTTTATTTGATCCTCGCGAATCGAGCCAATGATCGTGGAGTAAGGTCCAGCGATGGGTTATCTCTATGTTTGGGAGCATTCCAGAGGTGGTCGACATATTGATGCTAAAGAGTCCGATATTTGAAGTCTTGTATAACCCATAGCTAGATTGCAAGATATTTGTATAGCTAATGTGCTCTTCTTTGTGTTAGATTTATTAGGTTTTTTCGGATGCACCCACACATTCACTGTACACTTAGTTTATTCCTGAGAGCTAAGAGTAGTGAGAAACTTTACCATAGGTCGCCCCCTGGGATGTGGAGGAAGTGCATGTGTGGAGTTGATGACCACCTTGCATGGAAGTGCCCCGTCTCTTCAGAAACGTGTAGAGGTCAGGTACCACCGGGAGGGTACAATCGCTTCCCGGCAGGATCCCTTTAAAAGACCCACCCACCCTTGTCTTTTTAGAGCCACCATTGACCTTCCAGGTTGAGTTTAGATCTTACTTATTAGGACTCTCATCCTACACATGGGTGCATCTGTGAGCCTTCAGGGCCAGTTTAGTCATGATAAGGATCCTAATTCCATTTGGTTTCTAGGGTATACAAAGATCGGAAAAGGTGAGTATTGAGTTTCGGGCGCTTTGGCATAGTGACGGATTGCTATTTCGCTTTCATTATAGCAAGATTCTTTTGGGTTCGACTTTGACTCCACTCATTTGTTTCTAAGCATACTTTCAGATTCACTAACACAAACTGAGACCATCTTCGTGGGTTAGAGTTGAGGGTAGATTAGTGCATACATCAAATCAGACATATATGGATCCACATGCAACATCTATTGAGCAGATTGCTACGGCTATCACCACGCTCCAAGATACAGTACATGGCCTCAATCAAAGGATTGATAGACAACAGAGCCCACAGATTTCAACACAGGAGGATACTTAGTTTGACATAGGGGCACCACCTCCACCTCTATTGATGGCTCTTATGGCACCATCATTTATCCTCACAAGAGCACCCTTTTATAATCCAAAGGCCTACAGAGGTGATCCTACCACATGCGATTGTTCCAATTCAGACTACTAGTGCTTCTGATGATCACATACAAAGAGTATAATGACAAGCTTAGGACAATCGAGTTATGAGGGTAACACGTGTGGGACGGATTTGATAAGGCACTCAGACCCCATTGCCTCCCTGGGTAAATTTAGGGGATGTCTGACATGGAGCTGCAGATACAAGCGCAGGATGCTCACATACTCATTTGAGAATATATAGTCAATTAATGAGGGGAATGGGTTTGGATAAGGCTCAATTGATCATGTTGTTCCCTTTGTCACTGAGTAAATGGCATGTGCAGAGCCGGCTCACAATTGGATACTTCGCAAGCAGCGGACTTCTGGAGGATCTACCCATTTAGTTTATCCGACGCTTCTTCAAAGACTATCATAGATGTAACTAGGAGAGAGCTTGAGGTTATGAGGAGGGGAGCTCATGAGACTGTTACATCATTCATCTCCCATTAGAGGAAGAACGTTATTCAAACGATTGATCGTCCATAAGAGAAAGAGCATATTAGCATGATCATGAGGAGTCTACTGCCCAGTTATGCTAGACATCTTATGAGGGTACTGATTATGAATTACAGAGCTTTGATAGAGGCCCTATATGGTATCGAGGACGGTATGGCACGCGCTTTATGGTTAGATTGTTCCTCTTATGATAGTAAGGGGAAGAAGCCATCTAGATCATAAGGTAATCTCTGTGGGAGGTGTGGAGCCATCAATTATTCGCACGGGGCACCTTAGGTCTCTCAATATGCATCTATTTAGCTGCACTAGGGCTTCCCCACGCCCAAAGTTCGCCCAGATGACTCCTTCCATACCACCCAATTTCCCTCTTAGGGTTACTACCCACACTCCACCACACCTAGTTTACACCGCACAAGTCATGAGAGACCACCCACCGCTCATCTTGACCTCGAGTGCCCACAATTCCCAATACACAGCCAGCCTCTTATTAACCAATATATGTTACAAGTTTTATTTCTTTATGAAAAATATATAAATCAGCCCACTAATGACATTTAAAAATAATAAAGTTGCAAAGAGTCTCAATCCTACTGCGGTTCCTACTCTTCGGCTAAAGGGTCGACACACCATGTATCAGCTCAGGTTTAGCTTACCCGCATGTGGTATGGATAGAAAAGCACTACGTGTCCGGGTGAATATGTTGGCCTAATGGATGTCCTCGTGGTTCATGCTTTTTATAGATGGATCATCCTTCGAATTCAATCAAGAAGCAACTGAGTGTTAACTCCTGGAGATCGTGGGTTATTAGCTTCCTCGAGCCTGGAAAAGCAATGCCCCCGCCGGAAATGAATGAAGCCTTGTTGTTGAGGATATCTCAGACATGGTTCTCCTGGGTATTGAAAGATTGATAAAAATCAATCACAGATTACAAATGGTAAAGATTATGGATGAGAACTATGTGTGATGTAACATGATAGCCCGATAGGTGTGAGGTTCTTTATTTAAATACAAATATATTACGGAAGCGATATCCATCGAGAGTCGCGCAATTCACTGCAGAGCGAGCGCGATTGCGGCAGGCGAGAGTCCGCGATTCAATCCACGCAGGTAATCTTATCAGAACTCAGCCACGCCTGATAGCGAACGAAACCGAAACCCAAATTGCGAACTCATCACGATTTAATATGAGAAGATCATCCAACTTATTGGTACATCTGAGTCATCCCATGGCACCCCGTGATTAAACAGAAGCATGATCTGACGGACAACCAAAGATCCGACATCACACATTTTAATACATCATCGACGCGGAGGTGAGGAGGCAGTGCAAAGAAAGGTTTTAATAAGAAGTTTTCTAGAGGAGCTTCTTCCTCCTCGGGTAAAGCTCGAGAGTCCCAAACTGAAGTCAAGGATGTGGTTCAAGAGGTAGAAGACAGGAAGCACAAGAAATCTAGTTCGGGTGAGGTGCTTCAACCTGACAAGGAGAAGTCCTGCAGTGCCCCATTGCCATAGGACGGACATTCTGGGCATGTGTAGATTATCGGGATGTGAGGATGTTTCAAATGTGTTAATCGAACACTTGATAAATGAATTGTCCTCGAGTCAAGGGATAATAGAGCTCGCAAGGTAGTGGTGTAGGAGATCTATTGCACCACCTTTCGACTCTGGATCAAGGTAGGGGTCCGTGGCCCGATTCAAGCAGATATGCCTACAAACAAAGATTCGACTGGACGGAGGTACAAAGTGTTAGACAAGATCAAGCCCATGCCTGAGGAAATTTCATAAAGACGAGCTTATGCATTTAAGGTTTCGTGGAGGATCAGGATGCTCCTGAAGTGATTGTTGGTATTTTTCTCTCTTTATGATATTGAGATGCATGCTTTGATAGACCTTGGCTTTACTCATTCGTATATCTGTTCTGATCATGTGTTTGATAGAATGCCATCAGTAGAGCAATTACCATATGATATGCTTGTTGGCCAAATTCCTGGGGCATCAAAGTGTCGAAATAATCGAGTGTATAAGAATCCATCACCCAATGACTCATGATGTAAAGTTTTATGCTAATCTATTTGCTTTGTTGTTTCATGAGTTTGATTTAATTTTTGGGAAATGGATTGGTTATCCAAACATCGAGCCATAGTTGATTGTGAAAAGAAAACAAAGAAGGCTTAAATGTTCTGATCCGTCGAGGTAACAATACATGGTATCCAACTGTCGTGTCAAATAATTTCAATGCATGTTTTTATTAAATTGTCGAGGGAAAGGTTATAAGCCTGTTTAAGTGTCAATTCTTAAAAGAGGTCAAGTAGATGTGGAAAAAATCTGGGTAGTAAAGGAATTTCATGATGCTTCCCGAGGAATCACCGATCACCACCCAAAGAGATAGACTTCATCAGTTGTACATGGGACGACTCCAAATTTCTGTGGCACCCTACTATATGGCGTCTAACCCATTAAAAGAGTTGAAGACTCAACTACGTGGAGCTATCGGACAAGGGTTTCATCGACCTAGTGTTTCACTAGGCGCGCTTTTATTTGTCAAAAAGAAAGATGGTACTCTCCGGATGTGCATTGATTATTGGCAAATAAGCAAAGTGACAGTGAAGAATAAATATCTATTGCCGAGAATATAAGATATTTTTTATCAGTTGAAATGAGCAAGCGTCTTTTCAAAGATAGACTTGCGATCGGGATATTATCAACTTCCGGTGAAAGATGTTGATGTTCGAAACAACCTTCAACCCGATATGGTCATTATGAGTTTTTAGTAATGCCATTCGTCGACTAATGCACTAGCTGCATTCATGGACTTGATGTATAGGTGGTCTAACCTTATATGGACTCAGCTTGCGCTGGTATTCATCGATGACACCTCGATGTATTCTAAAGATGCACGTGTGAACATGAACAAGATTTGAGGATAGTGTTACAGATTCTGATAGAGAAACGATTGTTTGCAAAGTTGAGCAATGTGATTTTTGGCTTAAGAAAGTGTCATTCCTGGGGGCCATATTTGTATCTACATAGGTATTGGGAAGCTAACCCTATAAAGATCAAGGCCAGAGTCGGAAATCGCCCCAAAATGTAACCGAGGGGCGAGAGTTTCGGGTTTAGAAGGTGATATCATCGACGACGAAAGGGATTTTTCATTATAACATCTTCGCTACAAAGTTACTCCAAAGGGGTAAAGTTCATGACAAGTATCGCTAAGTTTTGAACATTTAATGAACATTTAAATAAAATACTGGTTAAAGCACCGGGTGTTGACTCAGCCTACTTCGGGTATAGAATATGCCATGTATAGTGATGCTTCAAGGATAGGCTTGGGATGTGTCTTGATGCAAGATGGAAAAGTGGTGGCTTATGCCTCTAGACAGTTGAAACCACATGAGCAGAATTATTCCACACATGATTTAGAGTTGGCAGCGGTAGTGTTCACTTTGAAAATATGGCGACATTATTTATATGGTGAAAAATGTAGAATCTTTACAGATCATAAGACACTACTAAAAATCACACCATCGACCAATTTCGCCCAGAACAAGTAATTTGGCTCCAGAACCACCACCGACCGCCATCGACCAAATTATTTAGTCTGAATTTTCTCGGGTCGGTACTCACCGATTGTAATCAAGTGGTCGGTAAATTACCGACCATTTATCGACAAATAATTTCCGACTATTTTCCCGACCATTTAATGACCGAAGAATTTCGTCATTATCGATCATGCGAGACATTTACCACCAAATTTTTTAATAAATTTATCGGTAAATGGTCTCTAAATGGTCGGTATCAATAAATTTTTAATAAATTTGGTCGTAATGAATTAAATGTTTGCATTGTCGACATTGAGACCATTTACCGACCAAATTTTTTAATAAATTTGGTCGGTAAATGGTCTCTAAATGGTCGGTAATTACCAAAATTTTTTAATAAATTTGGTCGGTAAATGGTCTCCAAATGGTCGGTAATTACCGACCATTTGGAGACCATTTACCGACCAAATTTATTAAAAAAATTGGTCGGCTTCGGGTCGTAATTGCCTGCAAATTAATTTTTAAATTTTTTTTTTGCCATTTTGAGTTTGATATCTGCTTTTAAATATATATATATATATATATATATATATATATATATATATATATATATATATATATATATATATATATATATATATATATATATTAAGATTACGAAACAAAAGAAAAGTACAATAGTCCATGCATATTATATAAAAGAGAGTAAAAATATTTTAAAACAAGTAACCATATATATACGTATATATATAGTAAATAAGTCAAGAGAAAATAAAACATGAATTCCTCAAATCCAAGTATAAGACATAAAAAGTGTGTAATACACTCAATCATCCAACCTAGTGTCATCATCATCGTGATCGATGTATCCGTCCGTATGGTGAGATGTCTGCACTCGGGTAGAGCCGTCACGGCCGCTTAATCCTCGTGATCGCGGTTGTCGCAAAGGTCAGAGGTGCCGGAGTAGATGTCAGAGCCGGAGCATTAATACCGAACAATCCGGTAGGATCATCGTGGTTGAACCGCAGCCCACCTTCCCGACTTCTTTGTAAGCTACCAAACTACAGACGAACTTCATCCTTTATCATCCCTCATGCGTCGATCATACGCCGGGTATCGCCAACTGAGATCAGATTCACTGCGATCAGCCCGAAGTGCTCCATCAGTTTATAGAACAAATTCAAAATGGTCCTCAAGACGAGCTTCATAACTGCGATCGCCTATGCGTAGTAATGATGATGTCGACGAACCGGAATTTCATAGATCGCATCTTCTCCTTGCCATCAACAGCCTCATACCAAATCTGATTCGTATCAACCGGTGGAGCTGATGAATGAGAACTACCTGTTACACCATCACATGAACCTGAAGTAGACTGGGAATACGCTTGAGTCGCAGCAGCTAACATTTCCTCATATCTCGCCTAATAAACATGTTAAATAAGTATTTTAATTTATCTTCAAGAAAAATAAAGAGAGAAGTATAAACCAAATCTTGGATTATATTTTACATGTTTCCCGGGGTGACAACCCGTCAACTCGCCGAATATTCATGGATGTCGGGTAACCCGACACCACTTCATTGAGTCCCTTTCTCCAAGACTCGGGATTTAACGAAAATCGGGCAGAGTCTCCTTTGTACGGGGAGCTCTACCAAAATACAACATGTCCCAATAACATGGCCACCTGTCCCAACATTTCACAACGACCACACCGGGTCCACATACGGATAAAAATGAATAAAAATAAGTATTTTAATTTATCTTCAAAAAAAAAAGAGAAGTAATTTTATTTTAATGAAACTTACATTTGTCGCACGAGATCTCGATCAACAAAAAGTCCGACTCACTGACCCTTCGTGCGCGTATCTGAATAAGCGGTGAGCACTGGCTTCTTACCCTCCTTGCTTGTCTTTAATTACAAACAATACATACGTTAATTCAATTGAAAAAAACTTTCCGAGAAATGAAAAAATAGGCATAATCAACACACCACACAAAGTAATAAGCATAAGAAGTATAAATTAGAAATAATACCAATGCTCGTTCGTGCTCACGCATAGAGCGAGATCCACAAGTGTGTGTAGACATGCCACTACCCTCCACCGCTTTGAGCGACGACACGCTGAGCCACACTTCCATAAGGATCTTCCATCTTCTCCGCCACTGAAAACATGACGGACACTCAAATCTTGCTCTTCTTCTTCAACCATTTATCTTTGACTCAGACACTGTCTTTATACCGACCGCATGTTTAGAACACCTTTGACCGCTTCCTGGACTGTGTCCACCTATAAACTTTCCCGCAATTTTATAATTAAATATATTTCATCGCTGAACAAAAGAATAAATAAAAAAGATGTAAAAATGTTAAGTAGTAATATATACCTTAAATTCTCTCCAAATCATCAACTGGTCTCTCAACCACAATGACTTCCAATTATGTCCACAGGGTTTAAAGGACTTCCGAAATTGTCCTCGTAACTCCTAAATTGAACCTGCACGGCCTCTAACTTCATCCCAGAACTCCAAAATTTCATAGCAAGTAAGAAATAAATTAAGAAATGGATAAATCATTAGTTAAGTTTCATATCTTACGGATTATCAATTGTCTGGATTAAACCGAGGCACAGGGCAGCCCTCGTCAGGGTGCCTGCAGAAGGGCCAAGGGGCAGCAGGCACAAAAGACTCTCCAACATCTTCATCCTCTCCTCCTCTCCTCCCACTGCCTCGATCATTCATCACAATCTCAGACCATGACGTGGATCACCGTCGATGTCGGCCAGGTATATCTACAACCTCCTCCGTCTCGTGGGGTCTCATCCACCCTTCTGGACCCTCTACCAGGATCAAGTATACCTAAGGCTCCACCGCTCTACCGTGAACCGGGTAATGCACCGCAACGCACGCTTCACCTCGCCACCACGTGCCATTTGTTAAAAATAATAAACAAATACATTATTGATTAAAGATCAAGTAAAAATACATAAGGCAATGAAAATAAAAACATGATTAACGCATTGAAATAACTAAACTCACTAACTACTCATTCCCATCAGAATCATCTAACCGGGTTCGCTCTCTCTTCGACATGTAGTAACATCATTTTCAAACCTCTTCTTCACTGCTTCTTCCTCATGATCAATTAAATGTTCATCAACATCTACATCCCCACTCTGTATCCATCTCGAAGATGTAACTAAAGGACGTCTTCGTCCCCACCACAGCTCGGGACATAACATCGTCATCATTTTGAAATGCCGTTCTATGACATCAGTACTTGGTGATGCTAATGTCAATTGGTTCTAGCTTGATTCGCATACGCCTTCCAATCCTTTCTAAGACCGTCCTAATCTCTGATGATCACAATAATAAACCCGTGATGCTTGTACCGCTAAGACAAAAGGTTCATACTTGTTGAATCGCTTTTATCGTGCACACGACAAGCTTATATCGAGATTTGACAACTATAATCGATGTGGTGTCAGTCGAATCCATTCACATTTGAATAACATTTTAACCGGGAGGGCTTCAAATTAACTCGATCACTACCGCAGTCCCGTAATAGTCAGATCCAGTTTCATTGTATATGATCCTTTAATGCATACCCCAGACACCAAGGTTCGGTAATCCCCATACGATTCGCTGTGAAATTTAAAACCATTCACACAAAGAATCGCTGTAAGTTCTAACCTCTTAGGGGACCTCGTATATATCAAGATAATGATTGGAAATTTTATTTGCACAATTATGAACTCGTAACTGGAATCGTTGTATCAAGTTGAGATTACAATTATAAATTTGTATTTAACATTACAATTGTTTGATTTTCATGTTTAAAATATACGTGATTTTTTCTCTAAACCAATGAGTGGGAATTTTTGCTCATTCACTGCATTGACAAATTTTCACATTCAAGTTTGGAAACTGCTTAATGCTTTTCCGTAACTAATACACTAAAATAGAAATGAAATTAGAGAAAATGATACATTGAGAGGAAAATAGTAAAATTAACATGCTAAATAGATCTCATTTGACTTTATACCATTTACTCTATGAATGGTCAACCTCCGGACAATCTATTAGACATATAGATGAGCCGCAAAGATATTCATTGTCCGCTAGATACCGCTTCCTTCGCACCGACAGCTTTACCCGAGGCTTGAAAATTCCCCAAACATATCATCATCCACAATGTCATCAAGATAAACCTCATTCCTTTTCCTTACGTGGAAGAGTCGATCTCCTTCTTTGAAATAATGATGTAATTTGGCAAATTTCTATCCATAATATACCCAATTGATATAGAACCCTCTACTCCGAGCCTTATTCATGATTTTATGCTTTATTTTCCCCTTACTACAAGAAGATTATTGAATATTACAAGTCATGTATGTGTGTGTGTATATATATATATATATATATATATATATATAGGAAAAGAATTGGTTGGAGGAATTAATATTACCTTTCCCGAGGATACATCCAACGATAATGGATCGGACTAAATAATCCTAGCTTCAGAAGCTAAGTGCACCGGAAGATGTTCCATTGAGTCAAAAAAACTTCGAGGGAAGATCTTTCAAGATCATAAGATAACAGAATTTGTTCATCCGCATTCCTCAACTCCTCACGGGCCAAAAGAAGAAGAAGTCACTACTTGAAGAATAAAGAAATCTCAAGTGATCATTCATATTCTATTTGGCAGTTCTCGAAGATAATTGTAAATAACCTTGTATGAATACATGACAATCACAGACTCTTCATGCCAAACATCTTAAGTTTGTTCAAGATCCAACACACATCTCCCCAGATTAGAAGCATAACCATCCGAAATCTCGCTTTACTCCACTCCAACACATCCTCTTCTCAGGATTTATTCAACAAATGGCACATCGTGGTATTTAATGGTGACAAGATTTTGTGCAAATTGAGGACGACGAATATTTATTCAACCCATCTTCGACTAGACAGAAACTGCTTTTCCTGAACAGCAACATCGATGAGGCCATTGTCAAAACACATTCTTCGATATGCATAACATCAAGATTGTGCCCGAGCAAGTGTTCACGCCAAAGAGGGCAAACTCGTAAAATACTTCTCTTTATTCCACCCACAATTTAGATAGCCGATTCACAAACCTCACAAAGATCAACATCTATCACCTTCCTCAAACCTCCTGTTATTCAAATCTTGCAGAATTTCATCCCCGTGATCTAAACCCCGGAATTGTTTAGTGTTTTCTATTCTACTCAGTCTTTGGTGTTACCGATAATGGATGTGATTCATGGGCAAAACTTCCGCGCCGTCGAACCACGACCGCTTTCCCGCCCACTAATCTAAAAGCATCGAAGTCTTCCATACAATGCGTAACACAACATACCAGCGCACTCCACCCGCACATCTGTGCAGGTGCAGGCAGGTAACACCGGAAAGTCATTTATGGTCCATGAGGGCAGCGCGCATCTGAAAATTTTGCCGTTTGGAAATATCATAAGTTTGAACCCCAACACCCCATGTACTTTTCTATAACTCCACACGGCTGCAAGAAAACATCTATCTTCCCTTTACTCCGTAGACCCCTATTCAATACGCCAAAACATAAATTCCTCCTTCATACATAAGTCCGAGGCAAGTTATACGTAAGGCCACCACCACAGCCACAAATAAGATTGCTGTCCGTGATTGGACCTCAAACGGCCAAAACCATCAAAGAACAAAACCCAAATTTCCTAAATATTTCGAACTCGATGAAAAAAATCGTGAAACACCCATCAAATGTTTCTGCCAGGCATCGGTTGGTGACACATCTTACCGTCTCCATATGATGCTCTGAATGCCACCTCATTTCATTAATGCTGCGGTTACGCATACAATCTCTCGCAATTTAGGTGCTATCGGAAACAGTGCATCTTCTTATACGACACCTTCAACTCCGCAGATATACAATCTATTTCCGTAACTCCCTAACTTTTTGCTTGTACCGGCATGTCACATTTTTTAAGCACCGTTATGTCATCACAATACCCCAAGATATCATGAAGCACCTGTTCTACACAAAGAATGAATGACCTGACGTAATCCCAACCCTCTAACTAACTTCTTCGTACAGAAATCCAATGGCATCGACATTCAGGCAACAGCTTCTTGAAATGAAATTAGACATATCATCAAACCATGCCCGCGAACAACACTTGTGTTCCACTTTATTTCAATACGATCCTCATGGTACGCAGATAGTCGGAATATTTAGAATTTCCTATATACGTTTGTCTCCAAATTTCGAATCATGTCATAGAAATTCTGCTCTGTGAATAGTTCCTCATCCGGGTTGAATTCGGGACTCGTTAAAGATCACAAACCATTCTATGGTATGTAGTGATTCATATTCTTGATATCATCTGATCGGTCACCATCGACACCCAGATTGAACTTGAACACCTCCGTGGACTTGCTTCACCATGGTATATCCAAACATAAAATCCCAAGACAAACCATTCTATACAAATGCACCTTCACAGTCTCAACATTCAAAAACTTCTTATTCTGACATTTAACTAAAGTGTAAGGACACCTTATAGCTGTGCCACCATTCACACACTCAGGATGTCTCAGAGCGAACTCAACAAATTCATCAACTTTATCCCCCCATTCATTAGCGAACATTCCATTCACTATTCGACCCTCGTACATCCTTTCACGATCGTCTTCCATAACTAGTCACAAAAAAAATCAATTTAGTAAGCAAACATTGTCCTCAATTATTTTTATGTTCATTAACCATTTATTGTGGTTCCGAGCAAAGTTATTTTTACGCGTGTGATGCAACCTACTACACATCCACCTCCACCTCCACCCCACCCGTCCAACGCTCGCTTCTCTCTCAATAGGTTCGGGTCCTAATCCATTTACAAAAGTTACGTTAAAAGATCGATTGCATGTTCATTATGTATGCATTTCGGCAGCCTCCCGGCGTAGTTCTCCAAGTACACTAAATAAAATATATAAATAATAATGCATAATCTGCTTGATTTAGCAAATTGCATTACTATTTATATATCCTAATGTGCACCCGAGAACAAACGAGAGCAGAGAGGCACCAAAAATGACACATATTATGCAATTTTAAATTAAATCATGATCATTTAATTAATCGCCTTCAGAACTGGTCTGACGGACAATCCAAGGTATTCAAACTTCTCGTTGTAATAAATCGACTGGATGTATTCTTACTTCGCTTAACTATATGAATCAAAACGACAACTTTAATCGCTTACTTATGATGCATTTTCAAATCGTTGCTAAGAGAATGCAAGTTACTTTGGTCGTATAATTAAAAAAAATTTAGTTTATATATGTTAAAACGATTTCTTCAATTTAATCCTATCATATGTTCATATCCATATCATTCATAAATTCATACTATATCATGTAATCAACTCTATATATTCCTATAAATTTCATTCAAGTGATTAGTACACTTGGTACTCTAATCTAAATTTCAGAAATATATGGGTACCCAATGCTATTAAATAGCATATGGTCAGATTCTAAACTCAATGGGCTTTCCATAGAGTTCAAGAACACCTATAACAGAGTCCTAACGAAGGAGTTATGTTGCATCCCCGACAAAAATGAGCAACTTGCAGCAGTAGCAGCAGCAGCAGCAACAACAACTGTTTTTCGTCATTTTCGAATCTAATATGAGTTCAGCTCTGAGCAAGCTATACATGGGTGGATTCTAGACTCAAAGGGCTTTCTATAGAGTCTAAGAACACCCAAATCCAAGTTCTAATGAAGGAGTTATGCATAGTTTCAAATCATGAAGAAAATCAGCACACTGCAGTAAATTGGTAAGCAGGGCCACTGATTTTTCTTCATTTCGATAGGATATGACCTCAATTTTTATCAAGCTATATATGGGTGGATTCTAGACTCAAAGGGCTTTCCATAGAGTCTAAGAACGCCCAAAGCCAAGTTCTAATGAAGGAGTTATGCATAAATGAAATCATGAAGAAAATCACACACTGTGCAATTGCAGCAGGGTCACTGATTTTCTACTTTCTGGATAGGATATGACCTCAATTTTTTATCAAGATATAGAATGGGTGGATTTTAGACCAAAGGGTCACAGAGTCTAAGAACACCCAAATCCAAGTTCTAATGAAGGAGTTATGCATGTTTGAATCATGAAGAAAATCAGCACACTGCAGTACTGCAGCAGCAGGGCCACTGATTTTCTTCATTTTCGATAGGATGATCTCAATTTTTATCAAACTATATTTTGCGGATTCTAGACTCAAAGGGCTTTCCATGTGAGCCCAAGAACACCCAACCAAAGCTCTGTTCTGAAGGAGCAGGTATGTTTTCAAATCATGAAGAAAATCAGCACACTGCAGTACTGCGGCAGTAGGGCCACTGATTTTCTCTATTTTCGATAGGATATGACCTCAATTTTTATCAAGCTATATGGGTGGATTTCTAGACTCAAAGGGCTTCTACAGAGCCCAGAACACCCAAATCCAAGTTCTAATGAAGGAGTTATGCATGTTCAGAATCATGAAGAAAATCAGCACACTGCAGTAATTGCAGCAACAGGGCCACTGATTTTCTTCATTTTCAGCACAGATATGAGCTTTCTGTTCCCTTTAATTTCTTAGTGAGCAATAACCAGTAATACCAACTCTTGTTCCCAAACTGCCGTTTGAAGGTTTCAGCTTTGCTTCTTTACTGGCCCCAATGGTTTTGAACTGACCATATCATACAAGTAACAACTGACTTGTTCAAACATGAAATTTTACAAGCTTATCAATATTTTATATTTTGTTTCCAGTTCATATTACTGGTAGCCTAGATTTTGCTAAATTGAGTTGAATGTAATATGAACATAAACCGAAGTGAAATTGAGCACAAAGATTCTTTTGTGGAAATTTCTAGCATGCATCCTAGGTTTGAAGCTCCAAATTCATATACATCAGACCACATTTTTATGTAGTTTAATTTGATTTAAAGATACCCCGTGAATCCTTTCATACCACATTTCTATACCCCCTCAGGAAAATTTGGAGCACATAACTAGGAATGTAAATGTTTCTTTCTATACCACATTTCTAGATCTGCAATCTCACACACACACACAGAGACATACATATATATAACTACATTTGTTAGACCTAACTATTCCTATTCCCAGACTGTTTCATTTTTCGACCCGGGAAAGACTTAGAAAGACTGAAGGAATCAACCAACTAGAATCTAATTTACAAGAGTGACATGTTACAACTAATTTGCTGCAGGATGAAAACAAAAACCAAAAGACATTAAGAGGAACTCACCTCGGGGATGACGTCTGGCCGCTCCGTCTCGAAATTCTTAAAAATAAGCCCTCCCCGGGCTTTATGTTAATCTACTACTCCTGGGCCGTGCCAAAACAAAGAAGCCTTCTCGCCTTCAAACCATGTCACAAAGCTGAAAAGCAAGCAAAGAGCAGCAGTGTTTTCTCCGAGGCAACAAAGAAAGAAATAAATCTAAGATATTTCCGAGGTAAGAAATCTATGAAAATGACAAATTTCGGGGAATTGTATCGATGAAAGGAGATGATTTTTCCACAAATATCACCGAATTGGTCGAAATGAAAAAAAGAACAGATGAACTGAGCGTAAACACAAGAATTCGCTCTTAAAAAACACTTCAAACAACAAATAAACAAAAACAAAAGAAGCGAATCATTTACGAAACTAAATGAACCGAGCAAAACAATGCATACATGGTATAATAAGTAGAAAATTAACAATGCATTACACAAGAAAGTATGGAATCAGAAGAGGATATTAAAACTTAAAATCCCAATTAAAATTCTTCAATATACCAAAACCATTAAAACATTGAGAATCAATGATAATTTGGCTAAGTTGATTATTTTGCAAAAACAATCAAATTAGCCAAATTACCAGAGCTCTAAATACATTATTTTCACTTTCCATTCTCCAAGTCATTCCAATTCCCTTTTAAAATTTGATAACAATCAAATATTAATGAGATCACAAATTTTTATCGCGCCTTGTCCGGGCAAGGTAAGGTGGATACTGCTCGAGATCACATGTTCCATGTTTAAATGAGAAAGAAAGCCTCAAATTTTCGCCCAAATGAAGTACACATAAGCATCCAAGTTGAACAAGATGCAAAGAAGATCTAAATAAATAAAACAAAAGAAATTTCAAAACTCAAAATAGTAATAAAATCCCATAAATAAAATTATAGGAAAATCACGGATTCATAATAAGAAAGTTAATTGCCATTTTCAATAGTTTCCAATTTAATTCTCTTTCCCTCTCTCCCAAAGTCCAACTTTCATGGCTTCTACTCTAAATGGTCCATAGCACCACCGTATTTATTCAGGAGGAGCCTCTAATGGGGACCATCATCATGTCTAATTGATTTAGCACCTTCCTCGATGTTCACACATCCTGCTCTGTTTTCATTGATCAATTGGTAATGACTTTCCTTTAAACATCAACAATGAATTATATATGCCACTACAGCAAACTCAATGTCCTCTATCTCTTCTTCTTGATCATTTTTTTTCTTTTTCCTTTCTACTTTCTTTTTCTTTTTTAAATTCTTGCTAAAGGGTTGAACACAACGTGATGAGCAATCATAGTAAAACAATTGGACAAATGATTTTCAAATTGTATATAGAAAAGCCCATCAAAGTGTAAAAACCCATTAGAACCCATTGAATATTTACGCTTTAGCCTCTTATAAAAATATAGCAAAGGCCCAAAACAGATTAAGGCCTATCAAATATTCAAGGCTTGAGCCTTAAAAATGAAGCAAAAGCCCTAATTACCCCATACCAGTTAATGAAATTTCGCTAATTCCAAGACCTTTGCCTTGAAACCAAATTTCTTTTTAAAACTTTGGTGATATTCATTTCAATAAATGCATCCAAAAATGGAAGTACCTAAAAAAAAGAGAAATAACAGTTTACTGTTTAGCTATTTTTTAACAATGAATATAGCTGAACCTATAAACACACACACATAATGAAAATAGCCGATAACTGGTATAAACACATCTTCCCATGCCCAACCACATAAAGAAAGAAAAAGTGAATCTAACTTCAATTTTCATTAAACTTCCTACTCTTTCGGGCTTCTTAATTGGGAACTTAATGCTAATTAACAACATTCTCAATATTGGAACAAAGGAAATCTTATTCTATAACCTACAAGATATTCCAAAATTCTGCCAATTTCATTTCAAATTCCAATAAAAGGCGTAAAGAAAAGTTGAAATCAACAGCAGAATAACGATGAATGCATCCAAAACAACCTATTTAGGCACAGTTCACCAATAATTCACATCTTGGAGAACATGGATATTAGTGTATGGACAAGTCTAAAAAGAATGACACATCAAATCCTTCCAATCACAATCAAGAAATAAATGAAATTTCACTTAAATATTCAAATTCAGGCCTGAATTGACTCAATCTCCGTATCACTACAAATTCCAAAAATCATTTCTAGTGAAAGAACAAAAGAAAAATCTCATGAATATTACACTTTTTAAACTTAATGTTACCCCCAAAGTAAAACATCTACCAACCTGCCAAGAATCATCGCTTCACGTTAAATTACGATATGTTGTTACCCATTTTGTCCCCAATTCCACCATTTTAGAACAGGGTAATAATTTTTTCCAATGGGGTAACAAGTTATTCTTCTTAATTAGAGTGAGATCACCTATAATGTAAAAGGGTGCAAACCAAGGTCGTAAACACAATATATTGAAAGTATACAAGTGACAAACAAAAAAAAAGCCAACTATAGTAGCTACAACTCTATTTTAAGAAGAAGAGACCAACCAATCTATAAAGATAACGAAGAAGTTGGGCCTTTATGTTCTTATCCTAGTACGAACTCTTGAGACCACATATGCATATAAGTTATGAGGGAATCCTAAAGATCTTAGATAGCACATCGCTCACCTTCAAAAGTTCTTTGATTTTTCTCCTCCCAAACTGTTCATAAATTTAGAGGAAACCCAACCGAGCCATTCGATGAGAATGCCTTTTCCTGTTTAAGTCACACCGCTAGGGTTTCTCAAATTGATCGATTACTCAATTGAAAAAAAATCCAATATACTAATGAAAACAAAGAAATCGACGAAGTAAATAGATTTCAATACAATTATATTACTTAATAAATTCCCCAACCCGTGATATTGCACCTGAAAATGTTGAAGAACAAATGTAAATTAATAGTTCTTATAGCTTTACAATAACACTCGCTCTTACCGATCGGGTCTTGTTTAAATCAAAGAAAACAAAACCTAAAATAACCATTAAAATGTATAACACGACCCAAAAGCCCTAATATCAATTCACTATCCACCCGCACTCCGCGATTTCTCAGTGGCTCAACCTCCTCGCTTCCCGTTTGAACGGAATCCCACCTAATGGAATTGTAGTCCAGGGTACTATTAATTGAAGACACAATACTTGCGGAAACCCTCAAGAACAGAATCCTAGAACCACAGTTAGAGCACGGGCCAAACTAAAAGATCAGAGAAAATCGAAGCAGGATACTAACTTATAAAGGCGTGAGTTTGTTTGGAAGCCAGAAAAATAAATTGGGAGGGATGGCCCCGATACATCCAGTTATCGAATTACTACCGACCAAATATTTGGTTGGTAATTACTGTGAAAATTTTTGTCGCTATTTAATGACCATTTTTCAGCGGTAATTTATTTTTGGCTCCAGAATTGGTTTAATTTCGCGCTAATTCCCGCCTAATTTACGTATCTCAATTTCTGACCAAAATTGTTTTGGTCGGTAAATATGGTCAGGGTCTTGGTCGAAATTTGGTCGGAATTTTCTTTTGACCAAACCCTTTGGTCTTAAATGGTCGTGATTTGTCAATACCACGACCACCCTTTTAGGTCGGTAATTTGGCTTCAGAACTGCTATTTTTAGTAGTGAAGGAGTTTCATTAACATAAACACATAATTATTTATAATGGCTTCCTCGCTACTTCTACTTGAGTCAACAATCTACAAGCCATTTACAATCAGACGCACTCCGACTCCAGCTACCAAGGGTCGTGATGATCTACCACCCGCATGACCCCGAAATCAAATTGGTATCAAATACTAAAGGTGAAAAACATGTTCTCAAATCATAGATACGTATTAAATGAAGCCAAAAAAAAGACCCCAAAACATTTGACTAGAGTGCGCATCTTATGAAACCACAACAAATGCCTTATCAGCCATAAAGGTGAGGGGCTTCTGTAGTATTCAAATAACATAAAATAATCCACACTCATAGCACTATTTCATTAATGCAATCACGAATCTTCGAGAATATTGTCATTTTCCCTAATTAACATAAAAATGATATAAGAAAAGAAAGACCTACAACTTAATTGTATTCTAAACCTTTTGCACCTAAATTGGAGCCATCGCCCACTTAGAGATTGTCATCTCATGCAATATAAATAAAACATAAATAAAATTAAATATAGAAGAAATTAATAGTCCATGAGTAAAGCATTTGAAGAAATTTTCGACCATCGAAACCTGCACTCTAATTTAATTGGAACCAAAGAAGTCAGTTATTATGAACTATATGATATGGCTCTTTAGGGTTTTCGCCCCACACTTCTTTATCATATCCTCGGCCATGAACCCACTTCATCTTTTCTTTTTTCCGGGTTCCTCCTCATTGAAATTTGCATCTTTTTTTATAACTCGGGTGGATGTCCAAACAAATTACGACGCCTCGACTAATCCCAAGAGACAATAAAGCACGGCCAAGTAAACCTGGCAAAGGACCCCGAGAGGACTCGCCGAATTGGTGACCATTGAGTTAAACCCCAATGCAATGCCTTAGACCAACCGAGCTACCCTCAAGTTATTGGAAATTTGCATCTTAAGAAACGAGATTAACTAGCTGAGTTACACACTTGATTTTTTCTATTTAATTGATCTATTATTACATTTTCTCTAGTTGTTATAAATAATACTCATCAGATTGATGGTGTGGATGAAAATCAATAGCTGAAAATAATGACCGTAAGTCCCTTTCTACGTGGTTAATAAGGCCAGCTCAAAATATTGGCAAATAAATAAATAAAGCAAATTAAAAAATAAATTCAATAAAAAAAAAAAAAACGTTAGGAACCAAGTTAAAAAGAAAAGACAAACATGCACAACAGAACAAAGGACCAAGATAGGTCACACCGTCAAATATGTTAAATTCCTCATCTATCTGAAGGAACTTGAAGGCGCTTCAAGCACGCCAACCTTCTTCTTTTGCTTTCCTGTAGTAGATATCCTGCAAACTAAACAACCTTAACTAAAAACTGAAAAATGAAAATGCACCGTAAATGAAACAGAAGAAATTAAATGAGAAATTGCTAACGCACCTCTTATCCCTTGAAGCGAATTGCGGCTTTAAATAATTCAGCCAGAGGTAGTGAAACAGAAATATTTCCCTCCGCTAATCCTTGCATTCATGGAAAGATGTAGTTTAGTCAATGTTTTTCTTTTCTTTTTTGATAGGTAAAATCGGTAATGTGGTTTAGTCATAAAATATGCTTTGAAAAACAAAAAAGAAATACTAATAAAATGCTATCACCATTTTTTAACAAGAAATTTATCACTCATATGCCATGTAATTTAAGTGAGAATGAATGCACTAGAGAAGTAGTTCTATGATTGGCTAAAGTCCAAAGCAAATAGTTCGGCAAAATGACAAAAGCAACTATATAAAGATGAAGATTTAAATTACTCTCCATTTTAATGTATCGCTTGTGCCGCTCAGCCATTCAAAGATGGCGATTGATTCAATTGATTCAAGCAAGTGTACATGACATTGGAGGATAAATAAAGAAATCAGTATAGCATTAGAAGAACTCAACTTTCTATAGTTAATTTCCCCCAAACACCCACAGACTATCTCCAAATTTCTCTTATAGTTCCTATTGATCTGATTATTCACCGTTTCGCACAACACGAAGATTTTTCCCCCCCTTTTGAAGTCCACGGTTACAATAAAAAATTTCATTGGGTCGGAATTAGCATTAGTGCATATCTCCGTCAAAATGAAGAAGTCCTATGACAGCATAACATTCAGAGCAGTTTGAAGACCAAAAACAGTCCCGAGTGGAACAAGAACTGGGCAAGGAAGAAGTGAGGATTCGGGGTTTTTATCTGAATCTACAGAACCGAAATTCGACAAATTGATTTAAAGATGCAAGCAACACAACAAATCTCAAGTAAACTACGCATTTTATGAACTTATATCAGAAAAACACAGAAAATAACAGGAAGACATGCATGAAAAAACAGAGAACAATACCAGAGGCAAGAGGCAAAAGAGGTGGGAAACCAAAGCAAGAGCAGCGAATCCGTTTGTGGGTTTTGTAATTGATCAAAAACCCATGAAAAGCCCCATGAATAGTTTGGGGAAGGATGCTTGAACTAAAGGCGTAGATGAGTGGGGTTTGCAAATAGGTGGGTGCCAGACAGATGTGAGGTGGAGAAGAGAAGTGGAAAAGAGAGAAGGTGAAAACGGTAGGAGTTAAAAGGCGAGGAAGGTGTTCATGGGGAAGGAGAAGGAGAGGATACGTTGAGGAGAAGGGTGAAGGTTGTGTTTGTCGCTGCTGGAAATGGGAGTCCTCCTTATCAAATTGATCATTAATGATACCACGATCGAACACCAAAATTTGGTCGGGTAATTTTAAACTTTTTGTTACCGACCATTTTCATGGTAATTTATTTGGTCGGTAATTGGTCGGTAATTGGTCGAT